>JAOEHY010020648.1:0-37239 GCA_025447955.1 Psilopsiagon aurifrons
CATGGGACTGGAGCACCTCCCTTATGAAGATAGGATGAGAAAGTTGGGGCTGTTGAGCCTGGAGAAGAGAAGGCTGCATGGAGACCTCATAGCAACCTTCCAATATCTGAAGGGGGCCTATAAGGATGCTGGGGAGGGACTCTTCATTAGGAACTGTAGTGATAGAACAAGGGGTAATGGGTTAAAACTTATACAGGTAAAGTTTGGATTAGATATAAGGAAGAAGTTCTGTACTGTGGGGGTGGTGAGGCACTGGAATGGGTTGCCCAGGGAAGCTGTGAATGCTCCTTCGCTGGCAGTGTTCAAGGCCGGGTTGGATAGAGCCGTAGGTGACATGATTTAGTATGAGGTGGCCCTGTTCATGGCAGGGGGTTGGAACTAGATGATATTAACGTGCTTTCCAACCCTAACTATTCTATGATTTTGTAACTGTGCATTGTTTGACAGCTAATCAGTAGTTCATCCTATCACTGCTGTTTTGCAGCAGCTGAACACAGATCCCATACAAGTTTGCTAACTGCCCACTAGCAATTGTTGAGTGATAACACATGCAGTTCCCCACATGTTT
The DNA here is from genome assembly GCA_025447955.1 of Psilopsiagon aurifrons. Lineage (NCBI taxonomy): Eukaryota > Metazoa > Chordata > Aves > Psittaciformes > Psittacidae > Psilopsiagon > Psilopsiagon aurifrons. The sequence continues at coordinate 569 of JAOEHY010020648.1, forward strand.
GTGCAGATACTGAGATTTATCTGACAGTTTTATACCCAGAAGCATGATACACAGTAATTAAAATTAAAAATGTTTTGACAGCCAAAACGAATGGCAGTATAAATTAGAAAACTGTAAAAAGCAATGGTTTCCAAAAATAAAGAACTATAGATAAATCATAATGTTGTAACATAGAACATTTTAATACAGGCATATTAATGTAAAGCAGCTGTTAAATACAGGTTCAGATTCTGATGAGGAGAAGAGTAATTTTCAGAACTAGAGACAAAGGAAGCCATGAGAGATTAAAGGGAAAAAAATCTTGCTAAAGAAGAAGTGAAGGGGAAAGAAAGGACAGACCCTTCTAGTGTGAGGTAAAACTCCCAGAGAGGTGATAGGAAGGGAAAATGTGCTGCTGTTTGGTTTTGTCTCCAGTGTCTCATCAAGCAAGTGAGGTGGGATGAATGCTGCAGCATCAGGAGGTGGCCAGAGGAAACCTCAGTCTTGCATCTTTTGCAGAGAGGAATAAAGACATGGCCCAACTCTCTTCTGCTATGCTCCTGTGGCCATGTACTGACCTGTCTTGTGCTCCCAAAAGCCAGGAGCCAGCCTGACTGTGGTTGTCACTCACATAGTTTTTCACTAGAAGGCAGGTGAGGGCAATCTCCATCTGAAAAGAAAACCCACAATGACTAAGCTGCAAATCTCTGAGATAAATCTCTTTGCTCTTCTGTCAAGAGTTTGCAGCTACTTGCCTCACTGAGTGAGCAGGGGTCTGACCCTGAACCCTTTAAGCACACTCTGTGGCTCAGCAGTAGCTCTGGAGCGGGTTGTCTCTGCTGCCAGTTTACAGCCAACATCAGTCATGCTGCTTGAAGTCCTCTTGGTGCAACTGCCCCTCTGGCCTCTGATGTCAGCCTGGGAACAGTGATCTCCTCAAGGTGGAGATGTGTCTTGGCAAAGAAGTTTTCAAAGCTGAAAGCAGCATTAACAGATATTTTAAAGAGTATTTTCTCCCCCAGTCATATCTGCACTTTTTTTCTGTTTCTGCCTCAACCACAGGACACCGAGGGCTTGGGATGATGAGGGGGTTCAGGAATGGCAGCCTAGGAGGTGACTTACTGTCACTCCATTCTTTAATGGAATTGCACACTGGGAAAGTAATTTCCTACCAATGCAGATTTCTTTTCCCAAGACAATTTTTGTGTTCTCAAAAATGCTGTCCTTCAACATTTCACCTCTACAAATCCTAGGAGAGTTATCTGGGGCTTTGGGCGCAATGTTCTGTCCAATAATGATGGTACAAAAGGCATAATAAAAACTATGAACATACTCAGATTAGGGAGGCAGGTAGCTCTCTGTAGCAATTATATCACCATTATCTGAGATATACTCACTATCTTTACACCCAGCTGTATGAAAACAATCCACATCCCTTCCTCAAACTGGCCAAGTTCACCAGGACAGATGTGGTCTCTCTCTGGTTTTCCCACCCTGGTATAGCTCCAGGTAGCTTCAGCAGCGTGACTGGATTTACTCTAGCCACCAGTGAAGAAGAAATATTACTGCAGCCTATGGAGCTCAGAGCTGTTTGTACTGAGCAGAATCTGACTGAATAAACAGCAGACTGCAATGTCTGGCTTTCGTGGTTTTGTCTCTCTAATCAGGTGGTTCTCGGAAGGGTACAGCTTCCAGGGAACAAGGCAGGAGTGCTGTATAGCCATTCCTGGAGAGGTACATTTGTGCAATGCTTGTGTGGACTTCTGTTCAAGAAATAATTTGTGTCTGCATCAGATTTACCAGCATGGAGTGCAGGGCATATTTGTCCCTTTTGGGAACGGGCAGTACGAGGCATGGCCCAAACAAATGAGTCATTCTTTCTTTAAAAATCAGACTCAGGCTGTATAGTGCTGGTTCTCCTTCTGGGAAACGAACCTTCGTGGCCACAGAATCTCTCAAAACCATGCTGATGACTTCAAAGTGTAAACTCCATTTGTTTCTGCATGCTATCAAGCACATGGGGCTGACTGAGCACTGCATTAACCCCACTGGCATTAAGCTGCAAATCCATAGCATTGATGGAGCTTTGTAGGTATAACTCTGTAGGACAGCAATGAATTTTGGGTTCTCTGAACCATGTTAACATGACTTTTTTCGTATGCTAGTAGAAAACTATGGTTAGTTTTTGCCTTTGTCCACAAAAGCTTGAGGTTCCGAAACGAACCTCTATCACCTTCTCTGCTTCTGAAGGGATACCATGGCAGTAGTTGAACATGGCAAGCTTTGTTTCCTTGGTGGCAGCGTGACCTACTCTCTGCTCACTGTTATGCTGGGAGCAACTTGCAATGGTTCATTCAGATGGATTGTGGTGATTACTTTGGGTTCACTATCCTGTCTTGCACATGAGGCTTTCCAGCAGCTGTGGCATTTTCATTGTTCATGACAGGCCACACAAGAATGGGTCTTTTTAAACACAATGTCTCTACAAAACAGGTGACAGTCTGCAGCTAAATTGTTCTGGAGAGAAAATGCTAATGAAGGTGTGAAGAAGATTCATAATTAGGGGCATGCAGCTCTGTGATGTGTCTTTGGAGGCAGTCTGAAGGACAAGAAACTATTCCAGCTCCTACCATAAGCTCTCCTGGGACAGATGTTTTCAGAGGAGTGAGCTCCTGTACTGACAAAGGAAGTGATGAGATGGCACCTCTCTGTGTCCTTAGGTAGCAACTCAGAAAAACAGCACTAAACCCCCCATGTCAGTCTGCTTTGCCCACTGCCCATCCGGAAACGTATGTGGGAGGTAAATGGCAGTTCAAAAAAAGCCAGGGCAGGAAACTGAAATGTATAGCAAAGTACTGCAGGAAACCTGACTGCGCACCTAGCATGATCAGACTGAGGAGAGAAGCAGTCTGATCATGATATGTCTTGACAACACTGAGATTGTTTTCAGATTGTTTTCATTCTTTTCTCAAAACGGTCCACACATTTACGTGTTTGGGACCCATCCTCTGAGGATTGTTTAGAAAGGAGACCAGCTGAAACTTCAGGGTGTCCACTGTAATAAAAGAGGAAATGATTCACAGTGTTGGAGAGAATAGAATTCAATTGCAGTCAGTCTCCTCAGAGAGTATGTCCAGATTTTTAGGGTACTGAGGAACACACCCAACACACTTCTGCCCTCCTAAGCCTTAACCTGTCTCATTTGTCTGTGTAGTTCTTCTATTAGCTAGGGCCTATACACACAGTTATTTTTGAGGAGGCTTGGACGAATGCACACTGGGAGGGAACACCTATCTTCTTGCTCTTTGAACCAGAGATGACTTGTCCCACCTAATCCCATATTCTGTTACACACATGCCACTGATCAAATGACAGAGACCATGCCTAAAGTGATCAGAGTGAAGAGGATGTTGTCACTTAATTTTACTCTGCCTTTCTTAAAGAAAAATTGTCATTACTGATAGCTTTTGTGATTCCTAAGAAGGAAAACTGCACAGCAGTCCTAGGTTGTGCCATGTGGTGTTTTCTTCAGTACTGCCTCATGATGATGAAGATGCTGTTCAGTGGTAATGACTAGTGTAGGACAGTTTTTAATTAATAAGGATATGGATGATGGATACAGACAGACTTCACAATTCTTCCTTGCACTCTGAAGAATAAAAATTGTTCTGCTTTGCCCTCCAGCAGTGCATCTCCCTAAATGCCAGATCTGCAACTGAAACATCTGCCAGGTTTACAAGTGTTCTCAAACCTGCCATTGGTTTCATATACTGAATACTATGAAGTAACTGAGGTGAATGTGGGAATATTCTGGAGGGGAATATAAGAAAGCCTCTTAAAGACCGGGTCTTGTTTTGTCATGAAGACTTACAACCTATATATCCAAGCCTGTTCTTCCAGGTTCTTAACTGTCTCAACAGTATTGACCATTGCTGACCACCATATCTGTGAAAAATTTCTGACATGCATACCACTGTGGTGTTTTTAAAGAAGTCCCTGTCAAATATCTGCTGTCTTTAATTTCAAAGGAAAATAACATAAAGTGCATGTGTTCTTCACCACTAAGCTTGGATACCACCAGACCACCTACAGCAGGTTCAGAGACTCATTATTTAAACCACTTTTCAAATTATTTCAAGATTAAATTCCAAATGGAGTGACATTAAAATGTGCAGTCCCCACCTGCATAATGCTTTTCAGGAACAACAAAGTACTCCTATTTAGCAAAAGCGTAAAGGAGAAAAAAAAGAAAAAAAAAGCTAGGCTTTAGTTCTTTAACCAGTGATTATTAATGTGCATGCATCCCAGAAAGTGAGAGACTGGCATTTCAGGTTGTGTGAAGTTAATAATTGGCTGGTGATTCACCTGGCACTAACATACATTAATTTAGAAGCAACACAAGTGACTGAAAAAAAAAGTGTTGAGTAGTAAAGTATGTGAAATAGACATAATGATAAATGAAATTAAATTAAACCTACTATAATGAAAACAATAAATCAGGACTTTTTGTTAATTGATGGGTTATTTTTTGTATATGGCTATGGCAGATTTTCCTTTAACCTGGGAAGATCAAAGGAACAATAACTCCATGAATCTGCCATTTGAATTTTTTATTCTTCTTTTTAATTCAATTTTTTTTTTTTTAGGTGCAGTTTCCTGAAGTGCTTTAAATACAAGAGTATGGATTTTGGCTTATTTAAGAGTTGACTTACAGCATGAAGAAATTTCCAGAATAGATTCTGCAAAATCCTGTTAGAAGGGGTAACCATTTGCATGACACTAACCAGCACAGAGGCTAAAAAAACAGTAACCTTGAGGGCAGACCTCTCAACATACCATTTGCCAAAGAAGTCACTTGCAGGTATCTAATGCCATAGTTTCTGAATAAGAGTAACATGATTTTCAAATGTCTAGAGCAAATCTGAACAGACAAAAAAATTAGAGTGTTTAGTACCTCTGAACACTGGGTCATTTCTACTTAACCATAACTGCTGTGGGAGCTTTAGCCTTATGAGCCATGTTAAACCCTGAATCTCATGCTATGGACATGCAGACTGACCAGCATGCTCCTTGTATGTAAATTTTATTACATCTCTGTGAAATACAACCTTATCACTTCAATTGAGAGTTCAAAATCACTTCCGTTGAACCCATTCAACCAGTCTTAGCCTACTGAGAAATGTTAAGTTATGCTATTTGTGCCTCTGACCTCATACTATCCCAGCCAGGAGTGCTCACATCTACAGTGTTAAATTAGACCCAAGACTTTCTTGCAGGGATAACTTTCCTCCGGGACAACAAATGGAAAACAAAGGTTTCTTTCCCCTCTCCCTCCTCTTCTCCTCCCTCTCCCTCTCTCTTTCCTTTTCCTTTTCCCTTCCCTTACCCTTCTTTTCCCCTCCCTTTCCTCTTGTCCTCCCTCTCCCTTTCCTTTTTCTTTTCCCTCCCCCTTCCCTTTTTTCTTCCTCTTCCCCTTCCCTTCCCCTTCCTTCCCCCCCTTCCCTTTCCCCTTTCCTTACTCTTCTTTTTCCATTTCCTTTTCCCTTTCCCCCTTCTCTTTCTCTTTTACTTTCCTTTCCCCCTTTCGCTTCCCCCTTCCTTCCCCTTCTCCTTCCCTTTCCCGTTCTCTTTCCCCTTCCCCTTCTTCTTCCCCTTCTGCATTCCTTTCCCTTCTCTTCCCTACTGTAAAATTCTTTTTCCAAGTGCAAAAGGTAGATAGGTGCTTTTCTCCTGCCTGCTTCCCAGATGCAGAAAACATGCAGCAGAGAACTGGACTTCTGATAACTCCATTGACTTCTCAGGGAAGGATAAGTGCTGATGCTGGCTCAGGAATAGGGACTTTTGTCATGCCAAGGGTAAACTCCACTACCAGTGTGCTGCTGAACAGTCTTTTTTCATGTTTTTCTATTTTCTTTTGGAAATTAAGAGGAGAGGCTTCAAGGAAATGATTAACTACATGTGCATTTACTACTTCTGTGCTGGCTGAGTCCCACTGAGCAACACAGGTCTCTCCATGAGACAGCCTCCACAGCTGGTTCAGACAAGGTGGAGCAAGGTGATGCCTTTCAATGGTCCCAGTATGAAGTGGTGAGAGTGACTGCAGCTGTCACACAAGCAGAAAAGGGTGACTGAGCAAAGGGCAGGGCAATGAGCCACAACACAGCAGCCAGCAGGAACCAAAGCCTCCCTGTAGAGAAAGGGCTCTGAAAGCCTTTGAAGAGAGACACTACATAGCCCAAAGTTTGACTGAGGTCCATTTCAGTGTCACATTGCTCAGCCTTACCTGTGGAGCAAGACGTCTTTGCCTACCTTGTGCCACACAGTGTTTTTCACCTCCCAAGCCACCTCTAGCCCTAGGTAAGCAAACATTTGCAGGGGGAGTGTTTTCAAAATGCACACTATAATTGCCATATGCTACTGAAAGAACTGAAATTGAGGTGGTGGTGGTGGAGAAAGTTAATTAAATCGTTAGTAAATAGTTACTAGTCTTTGTATTCTAGTCATTTGAACTCAGTATGTTATCTCTCTTTTGCATCTCCTACATCTGTTCTGATTTTCTGTTTCATTGTAAATGTATGCCACTATAAGGCAGCTTTTTCATCTTTGACAGTGTGAAATTAAAAACATAGTTGGTATTTCGGGGTGTCATTTTGTTGCTATTAGCATAAAATAAAAACTGGCTAGCTGCATAGAGTATTCAGGTCTTGCAGATGCTATATTAAGGATTATGCATATAGGATGTTTCACCTTTTCAAGTGCGGTACATTTCACAATCAACAGCCAGAGACCACCCTTTTGTCAGATCTGGGGCAGAGGAGATGGTTGTATTGTAATGGCAGCTGGAAACTTCAGCTTGCAACAGTGCTAGTATGCCAGATGTTACTGAATATATGAGAGAAAAGAAAACCAGACAGTCTTTGTTGCGGAGAAGTTAAAACATATCAAATGGATTGCAGGAACACAGGCAGGCAAAAGGGATGTGACGTGATGAGGCTGCCGAAAGTAGTGTCATGGTTTAAACGCAGCTAGCAAATAAGTATCATACAGCAGCTCACTGCTTCCTGTATTGTGCGTCGCAACACAATGGCTTACCACTCACTGACCTATACCCAGCTCACCCCAAGCATCAATCTAGGCCTTCTGGGTAACTCCCCCCAGTTTATATACTGGGCATGACGTGCCCTAGTATGGAATACCCCTTTGGCTAGTCTGGGTCAGGTATCCTAACTAGCTTCCTCTTGGCTTCTTGTGCCCCTCCTCACTGCAGACCACGAGAGACTGAAGTGCCCTTGATCAGGGTAAGCATTACTTAGCAACAACTAAAATATTGGTGTGTTCTCAACATTGTTTTCAGACTAAAGCCAAAACACAGCAGTGCACCAGCTATTAGGAAGAAAATTAACTCTATCCCAGCTAAAACCAGGTCAAGAAGCAATGTGAGGGAGCCTGGCAACTTATTCCAGACTATTAAAATGCATTTTCTAGAACACAGTTGTTCAAGTTTTATTCCCCCCTGCCAAAAGACTCCACACGATAGTGCAAGGAACTTGTTTAGATCTCTGCTTGCAGGTTAGTGGGGAGAAATCAGCCTTTGCCTTTCAGTGAAGAATTACAAGCAAGCAAGAGAGTCTGAAAGCATTTTTCAATCCACTGAAAAATGAAGAGACAAAGTGGGGAGTAAGATATTACTGAATAGTTGTGTTTCAAATCATTATACCCATGAAATGAGTCCCTCCTTGCTTTCTACTCTGTAAACTCTCAAATAGAGTTTGGCCAAAGGTGGCGTATTTGGAGGACCTAAGAAGGTACTTCATGATACCTGGCTCAGAGGTATAAAGGAAAAATTAAGGAGTAGCCAGCAAGGAATAAGGCCTTCACTGTCTGCAGTGCTGAGTGGAGAGAGAAAAATAGGATGTAACAGCAGCTCATTGCCCATCATCTGGATTACACTGGTAGTGCCGCATATAACGTCTTGGAACATGTCATGGAATCAGGCCCATGCATGCATCTTCCATGCATGCTGCTTCAAGGTACAGCCAGATCCGTTATCCATACTTCCACTGGTCTAGGGAATATGGATTTGGTCCAAATGACTAGTGATTACACATATTTTGAGATACTCAACTCAAGAAAGTTTATAATGATCTGTGTTATCATCTTCATAAAGTAGGCCTCTGGGACATTTCAATCTGAGCAAGCCAGAATACAAACTACTTCAGAATCATTGCAAAAACTATGGTCAGAGACTTCAAAATGCTAACTGTTCATCCTCATTTGTAAATTTCCATTGAAATCAGACACTTTGAGGATTTTCACTTTTTGCTAGTTAAAAACAGTGCAAGTGGACGATTTTTTTTTGGTGCATATTTCAAAGTCATGTGAGCTTTTACACCTGCATGCAAAACATGGTAAGTATATTTTGTTACTACTTTGAACCATATAGCCACTTCTATTAAAAGCTGCATGCAAATAGCTATCTTTAGTGTGCCATAGATTAGTCATATTTGTTTTCCAAGGAAGATTATAAATAGTGTTTAGGGGGGAAACAGAATATTTTGCAAATGAGCCCAGATGGAAAACTAACAGATGGCCTAGCACTGTATTTTGTATGCTCAGTCTTACATTTAAATTAAAAATTTTCATAATTAAGATGAAGGTCTGTAACAACACTAGCTGCTTTTCCTGTGGCAGCATCATATATCATGTATCACAGGTATGAACTGCAGACTTTTCATAAAACAGTGGTAAAACATATAGAAAATTTGTTACTTAGTTAAAACAGAGAGAAGGAATAAAATGCAATTCATGGAAATTAAAGGGGGAAATAAAAACCTTTTATAGAAACATACATCATAGAATAATGATGTCTATCATCACCTGGCTTTCTTCCCATACAAATTAGATGACCCACTACCTCATTTGAGAGAGGAAGAAGGACTCAGGAAGGGTAAAAGTGGCTTCAAACTGTTTCTGCCTTCTTGCTGTATTTGCTGAGGTGTTTTCTCACTTGCCCCAAGTCAGAAGTCAACCATCCAGGCACAACCTTATGGCAAGAGCGATTGCTTCTGTACAAAGCGCAAACATCACCCAAATCTACCTGCAGGGCAGTCTGGAATATCAGCATTGTTCAATAAAAATGGCACTGCCAGGAGATCCCAGGCTGCAAGTCAGCAGCTCACTGGGCTTACACATCAGTTCACAGTTGTAGAAAACATGTGCTTTGTATCAGATAGCTCCTTCTATTGCTCTCACAGCCATAACATTTAAGTGCCTTACCACAGCACATAAAATAGTGTGACTTGAAACTATCATCTGGCTCATTTTCCAGCTCAGCCGATCCCCACAGAAGGAAATCGGTATACAACAGAGTGTCTTGTTTTCCTAGGGTAAGTACTATTTTTTTCACATGGTTCTGTGTATATCTTAAGAAATGAAAGCCTGAAGCTGCATGTCTTGCATTGCAGCAGAGTGGGGTCATGCCTGTAAAAGTTGTTCCCACCTGTGGAAACTCATTCCTCAGGCAGAGGTCAGGTCCCAGGATGGCAGAGGCAAGCTTGCCCTTTTTGATAACAAAAATAGCTCAAAATATGTGTGCAAAGACTTAATGTCTTGAAACTTACTATTCTTGATTAACCAATCTTATAGCAGAGAGTTCTTAGGCATTCATGTTACTATTTGTAAAATCAAGTAAGAGGCTGTTTCCTTCCAGGGAGTGCTGCTGTAATGCTGTTAGTCCCTGACTGCTCTTCCAGCATTTTCTGGGTAGGTTTGACATTTCTGGAAGTAAATCTTTAAGAGAAATGCCCATTCATTAAATTCTCCCTCCCTGCTTTTCCTCATGTGTGCATCACTGATCAGTTGGCTGCAGAGACATCTGCTGGTTGTTACGCATTTTAAGAATTAATTAATTATAAGGAAGACAGAAAATTCCTCAAATCACATTTAGATTCTTCATATTTCTCTCTGATTCCAAATTAATATTTTTTTTTTTATTTGGCTGATTGGGGCAAGGGAGGAGTAGAGAACTGAACTAGTCTGTTTCTGTGATGAGATTTAGTAAGCTTTTTGACTTGAAGAAAACCTCATTTGGGATATAGCTCTGGTTTTAATGACTGAGCTCTTGACATTAGCAATAGCAGAGTCGGCTTTGCTCAGAAGTTTATGATGACTCCCATGTCCTACATGACAATTCCTAACATCTTATGTATGTCCCAAATAGTCTTTTTTCTTTGCTTCCACGTTGCAAGTGCAAATTCTTAGAAGTAAAGAATATTCTTTAACCTATTGCTGCAGTGTTTGCACCTTCTTCTTCAGTAGTTTATATGGCTTGCAGTTCTGTGTGTTTGTATTTGGGAAGACTTGCTTACAGTTCTTGCTATAAGCCACTGCTTGCCCCATTGCATCCTTCCCTCCAGTTGACACCACTGAAGTTTAAACCAATTCCATCATAAAAGGTTGACTCCATAGTTTCCAGCTCATTTATAGCATTCTGCAGAACTGGTAATCCAAGGCACTGAAACATCAGTTTGACAATCCAGCAACATGCAATCTAATCCAGGGTTTTAAGGCACGTGAATTTGACTGTAAATCAGTTCCGCACAGAAGTTTGTCTCTTCTGTTCTTAATTACACCAGTCCAAATCTTCATTTGTTTACCATTGTCAAATACATTGCGTGGTCTGTTTGAATTCCCAGAAGGCACATTTCCATATTGAACACTTCTCTGAGAATGAAAATGTCTCAGTCATTAATTCGAATATGACACACAAAATAGTTAATATTCTCTAGTCAGTGCTACCTGGATTTTCAGCCTATAGCACTAAAAAAACTATATGAATATATTTAAAATCAAACTAGTGGATGAAGAAAAAATAATTTGTTTTCACATGAGTTCGCTTTGTAATTTTGTACAGTGTTCGGTTTTTTTTTTCAGTTCCAGAAATCTCTAAGGCCCTGTTATGCACATTAGTCACTGATTGTATCCTCCCAAGGAGGAGATGATGGTATGTTTCTTCATGCACATTGCCTCAGCCAGGACAGGACACACAACAAGCACATGTGCTCAATAAGGCTTTAAAACAAGTTTTATGTCTGTGTCATGTTTAATGGAAAGCTTGTAAATAAAAGGCTGGAGTTCAGCGCTGTAACTCTTCTGCATGTGGAGGAGCTCCAGAAATAGCCTGAGGGCTCCACCAGTGATGGGGTACACCCGTGTCTGCAAGGAGGCACAAGGGAGGCAGGGCAGACAGCGATCAGCTGCCAGAGACATGCACAGCCCTGCGCTTCTCCTCCACAGCACAGTGAGGAATCTGGCTGGCATGTGGGTTTGGTGCTGTGCTAATATTCCTCAGAGGTACAGTCTCTGGATAATATTCAAGGGATCAAATGCGAGGGCAAATTGCTGAAGGCTTCTGACATGTCATGAAATTTTAGATAGCAGAGGAAGAAGAAATGAAATGTCAAAATTTCCTAGTAACAAGTCATATGAAGGAATTTGTGATGGGATTGTCACTTAAGTCAGCTCACGTTAAACTGAAGAAGACTATATAAGTACAAGATCCTAACAAATCTACACAGATAGTGTATCAGATAATGTCGAGGTGACCTGCCCAGGAAGTGACCAGTTTCTTCCAGGTGGAAACAACAGATTTATCTTTTTCCCTGTCCCATTTTTTCTGTACGTATTTAAGACTTTTTATGACTGCAGGAGCATGGCCTTTCTGTGTCTGCCATTTTGAATAAAATAACCTCAACACTTACAACAGGGGCTCTGTCCAAAGGAAACTGAGTGGTCATTACTGCTAATGAGCCAAGGGGATGTCAGTCCCCTTGGCTCATACTTCTGCAAATTGTACAGCAATGGACTGTCTCTCCCAGAGCAGGCTGAAGCAGTGATCGATAGCTGCAGGGATATCCATACTGCAGGAACTTGTGTACCTCAGTCTTGAGGGTAGACTCCTGTGGCAGAGGTTTTTCTCAAGGTCTGCTCAGACTAGGAATTTGATTTAGACACTCACCACATTAGATGCAAAATTGTATTTTGGGAAATATGTGCTGGGGCGTAGCATGAGATGTGCCTATCACTGATTAATAGGGGTAAGGAATTACCAGTTAGTGACTTTTCTCTCCCTAGATTCAAAAATGGCTATTGTAGGACAGGTGCTCAAATACTCCCTCTCACAAAGACTCTCCCACTGCCAGTGGACTCATTGGTGGAAAATGGTTATTGTGGCAAATTAATATGCAAGTGAAAGATTGGGGACCACTGCACATTAGAGCACTGACCCCAACACAACTGCGCAGATGGAAGCAGTTGTGGAGAGGCAGGGAGACTAGGTATTATGGTGTGCATAAGTTTGATCATGGGAAAGATATAAGGCTTGACAGCAGTGAAGAATCTTGGGGAAGGACCACTTCCTTCATTTTACCCATGAGATGGATGTCCTTTCTCAAAGCATTCTCTGCCTGCTTCAATTAACAAGTAATGAAATGGTCATTTTTCAAGCATGAAGTTCTCCACAGAGGAAAAATTTCAGTAGCAACTAAAACTGGAGTTGTGACCTTGATCTGGGAAAAATTGCAAAATAAGAATGAAGAGAGAACTGTTTCATGGCATGGAGCAAACAGTGGAGCTCTGAAGCATCTGCCTCACTTCTTTTCCATTAAACTCACTGTTCTGACCAAGTCTTGCTGTCCATTTAAGAATGTAAGTCTGCCATGATGATCATTATGTTTTCTTGAGAGCAGAATTTTGTTTACATGTGGCACCTGCATGCTGGTAAGACTTTCTCTTCCCTAAAAAGATTGTTTTCTTTTGTTTTGCCTTGAGCAGGTTTGCAAGCATCTTTAATCATCAACTCTTGAATGTGTGGTCCAAGACCTCATTAAAGGCACTTTAACTACTGGCATATGAGAAGTAAAAACAGTACTCACAGCATGACATAAAACGCAAATGCTAGGGGATACTGCTTTGAGTTAGTATATCTAAAAAAAAGAGGGGTTATTTCCAGCATCTGTTCTTTGCTTACTGTGGTGTCCTTCAGCTAATGCAGAAGTTTCTGCTGCTTGCAGAAAATGAAATTAAAAGGGACTTTTTAAATTTTTAAAAACTTCGTTTCAACTATGGCTCTATCTAATTCATTTTGGTTCAGGAACTGAAGTAAACAGCTTGTCTTCAGCAGGAATTTATGTGAGAATACATGGCTGTGAGCAGTTGTCAAGGTTAACTAAGGTGAGGTGAAGGCTTCCTTTCCTGGCCTGAGGGGAAGGTTGTATTTTTTAGTGGGCAGGACTGCCTGCAATCTTGCAGCTGATCTAAAATTCACCAGGGCTCAACCCTGCTCCTGCCAGCTGCAGCTGACTCCAGTTCCGTACACTGGTAGGACTGGTGCACTGGTTTGCATTGGAAGCACAGCCCACTGTTGAAGGCAGGTCTGATAAGGATTTCCTCTCCTGGTGTGTCATTCTGAGAACCTGCAAACACGAGGTAAGGTTGAAGTAGAGGGAAAGACACACTTGGAAACAGCAGGCTATGTAACTGATGGTCAAGTGGATGACTGTTGTACTCCTGAGCTTTGCTTGTTGTTGCAGAGCCCTGGAAAAGAGCTGGAGTTTGTTCACAAGGCTTTTGATCAGTGCAGGGATTCAAGCAGAACTTGGTGCGTAGGCCTGTCCTCTTCAGAAAGGTGAATGTTGCTCAGTGGGAGAGTTTATGCCATAAGCTGTTCTGCTCTCTTACCATACAGATGCTGTGGGTATTGCTCACAAAGAAAATTCAGTGTCCTATCTTGAACAAGCAAGTCACTGAGACTGAAATTGCCACAGCAGTGAGGATAAATGCTGGCTAAATGCAGCATTTCTAAACGCTGTAGGAATTATGTGAAATGCAAAATTAAAGACAGGAATTTCTGTGCATCAAGAATTGTTCCCTGTTTATGAAGGATGATACAAACAGAGCAAACTTCAGCAGAGGTACTGAGTGCTGTTTTGTTTCCTGAAGCTGAACAATGGATCAGTGGAAATTTAGTAGGCATACTGTGGCCAAGAATTGAGGGTTGCAGAGGAAACTTTTTCTGTGGATATGCTTTACAATTTTTTGTCAAATTATTAGCGCAGAAATAAACTTATTCTCTCCTGTTGTTAAGTGAGAAAGTGAATTCCCCCAGTTAAATACTGATGTCCTTTTTGTTTCCTGCATGGAAATCTGCCTGAGGAAAGGCAAAGTAAACAAGGGGTATTAGGCCAGTAGGATTTTACTGGTGTTTCAATAAAATATGTTGAGGAACACCTGAAAAATTCTTGCCTACCTTGGTCTGGGACAGGCAGCTGACAAATGGCACTGGCACCAGAATTTATGTCCTCTTCTCAAGGTCCTTGGGGAACGCACACATCTGCTCTTATGCATTTACTGAAGAAGTACATTTGTGGGTGCTACCTAATGGCTTCAGAAAGAGCACCAGGGTCTCCACAGAATTCACCTGATGTGACCCAGGCTGCCCACCTGACTTGGGTTGCTATTCCTCCTCTGCCTGCAGTGCTGTGCTCCCGCAGCCTGACCTTCCAATCTAGCCTCACAGGGCATACCCATGCTTGTTCTGTGCTAGCCTTACCCAGCCTCTCCTATTTTAGGGTGAGCTGGCTACTTGGCAAGGGCAGTTAACCAAGTTGGTATTTTTGCAAGTTACCACACTTTATTCTTGCTTCAAGCCACATTTCCAATATTGTCCTTGTTGCACACAGCTCCAGAACCATTCCTGAAGGGCCTTCTATTCTGTCCTCCTTTGTAGTTCAAGGCTGTGGGGAACAGACATGTAGCATGCAGAATACAGCTCCTTAAGGCTAACACATTGTCAGGGCTACTGGGCTCTCTAGTTTTCAGCAGTTAAAGCAATATAAAATCTTGCACAGTTTGTCATGGGTTTTTTCTGCACTTCTGCAATAGATGTGTAATTGAATTGTATTCCCTGTGTGTCAGATTACTCCAGCTATCTGCCATAAAGATGTCTTATGGTTTTCTAAGTACCTGAGATAGATATCTTAGATGATCTTTCCACAGATAGCTCTTAAATCGGGCCTGCAGAAATAGTTTTCTGAGTCCTGTGTCACAGCAGGTTACTGGCGTTTATAATAGGAAGAGGCTAAAGAAACAGGAGCAAGCCATTACCTTGTCTTTGCTAGGATATTTTCAAACAGCTGGGATGCTGGCTTTTTAAAAGCTGCCATTTTTTCTTCTTTTTAAAATTGACCTTTAAACCTGCAATGAGGAAAATGGAGGTGATTCTTATTCCTGCCTGGGGCAGCACAACCTGTGTTTTTGGCTGGGTCCTGCTGAAGGGGAAGCCAGACACCCGCTCTGTGTCCCTTAATTTTCCTTTGTTCCCACTCAGGGTGTTACGGAAGAACACAGCTGCCTGCAAAGTGCTGTTACTGCCATGGTACAATCAATAGGGTACTTTGAAGCTGGGAAAAAGCAGTCACCCCTGGCTTCTCATTGTTCCTCAGGCCTTGTGCTTTGTCCAATGGGTTACTTCGTGATTTTGCACTGTTTCTTGACAGAAGTACTAAACATCTTAATAAGGAGCAGCCAGACCATCTGTTTTTAAAGGGCTTTTATTCCCACTGTTGAGAGGCAGCACAGTTATCAAAGTGAAGTTCTTGTCACCATCTCTGACACTTAGTGCACTGCAGCATCGTTACAGTATGGTCTGTATTTTAGGGTAGGAGATACTGACAGAGCATCAGCTGCAGGGGAATGCAGTGAAAGGACAAAATTAGGTTTGTGAAACACAAGATAAAACTCCAGTAAAAAGATAATAAGCACAGCTGGTGCTAAACTACTCTGGCGTGCATCTTCCTTTCTTGTGGATACTGCTCTTTTCAGTGAGCCGCAGTGCAGTCACACTCTGTGCTGCTATGCCCCTCTCGTTGTGCAGATGCACACATATATATCAAACCCTCACTGCTGCCATGCAGCAGAACAGAGGCAGTGCTGACCTCGTCATTCTGTCTTGCTGCAGCACTTTGGCTTTTCTTGTTTTCAAGACTTTTGCCCTCTTTCCCTCTTTTCATGCTTACAGCATTACGCTCTGTTCTGGGATCTGCTGGTTTCAGCTTCCTCAGCTGATTTTTCATTGTAACATTATCTCATCTGCAGAAGGGGTTGAATTCTATCCGTCTTGTTTTCAAGACTGCCGCCATTCCCTCTTGTCCCAAAGATCACATCTGTCTTCTTTGCTCATCATTCCCCCTCTCTTGTCTTTCAGCATCCTTCCATCAAAGAGGCTCTGGTCTCCTCTCTATAAAAAGTTCCACCATTTTTATTTTCTTCCTGGCATCAAGCTTAAAACACACCTACAGAAGCAAGTGCCTTGTTTGTTTTTATTTATTTATTTATTTTTTTAAAATCTAGCCATCTATGCAGAGAAATCTAACAAACTAATTAAATCATCCTGCTTGTTTTCTCCTCCTTTTATTCTCCTTGGGGCAGATAATGAACTATTTATATGACTTTGTGCCACAATAGAACCTGGCTTTTTTTCTGAAGGAGAAAAATGTGTGGGTTCCTGGGCTGGGCCTGGAGATATGGAAGACAATCAAGTCCTTAAGTACATAAATACTTGAACCAATCTGATTGTACTTTAATTTTTTTGGGCCTTTTTTTGTTTTTTTTTTTTTTTTTTTTTTTTTCCTTCATTGTCTGCGAGTGTTTTATCCTTATTCTAAGTGGTAAAGAAACGTTGAAAATCTATCTACTTTTATAAGAAAACAAAAATGCTGTTAGATTACATCTACCCTCAAACGTAATGTAGCAATAATGGAACAAGTTTATTTTTTAACACCATCTTTCTGCTGCATTTGTAAATCAGAGCAATATTACTGCTTCTGCATCTAAAGAAAGTCATAATAAGATTGTTTTCCTTTCTGCTTTATCATACACTTTGGTAAACAATAGTAATGAGCAAACTACCAAGCAAAAGCAGTCTTTTCTTCAGTTTGCAAATGCTGTATGCACTGGCTTACATTCTGACAGATTGTTTTGTTCAGAAGAGCTTGAAAATGCTTTGTAGACATATGTAAGTTCATTATTTGCCTGCAAACAGTTTGCTTCAACTATGTGTGGGTTGATTATCCCTTACTAGTGGGTCAGCAGCAAAAAGTGCAGATAAATGATTTGTTTTCTTACACAGAAAGCAAGACAATAGCCAACCATGCACAGCCTTGCTTATGTATCTAGATACATCTAGCTATTCATGAATACAGCTATGAAAGGCCATTTCTAAAAAAAACATACACTATGTAGGAATGTGGCTGAATCATTGGATAGGTCAAGATTTAAGAAAATGCTCATGGACAGTTATGCCTTGTCTTCTTTTTCACCCTGCTTTAGTGTACAAGACATTATCTTTTCTTCTGATCTGCTGCCCATCTCTGCTGGACCTCTCTGGTTTATTATAGAGTAAACCTTTCAGGACGGTGTTCTTGGATGGAGCACAGAAAAAGCCTTCTTTGTATAATAAAAACAATGTAAGGGAGTCATTTATTGGATTGGCATGTTGTTGTTTCTGTTCCATGAATGGCAGATTTACAGGCCTTTGCTCTGTAGGTATTTATTTATTGCTGAGATGGGGGAGGAAACTGAATCATAAACATCTTGATGACTTTGAATAAAAGGTAAAGAAGTGCTGAGGTCATTTTAGCAGCTTGTGTTTGCAGAGTGCAACAGAAGGTGTTCAGTAGAAGACAAATAGTTGCCTCAGCCAGCTACACTGGAAATCTGTTCAATTCATGTTATGAGCTATTATTTGTTTCTACGGATAACGCGCAGAAAAACAATGCTGTTCTCAGTAAGCTAATTTGTCTCCAATTTACTCTTCCCAGAAAGACTCTTTTGGTTACAATACTGAAACAATGTGGTGGCCAAACTGTAATTGAGACCCCATCCCACTACCCAGCCAAAAAATGTTATTTTGCATAATTAACTCACTTTTTGAGGGTCATAAAGTCTCTGCATTAATTTGCTTACCCAGTCCAAATATTAGTGTAATAAGTGCAATTGGGACAGGACTGGAAGGAAGCCTATCAAAGTCACAAGCTGTTCTACACCTCATGTTTGAAGGCTCATGTGTGTCTTCTTTGGACACCATCCTCACCCATAGAGATATGTCTCCTGAGAGACTCTTGGCTGCACAAAAAGCAGAGCACAGGCCTTTCTTCCAGGCAGCCTGAATGGGGAAGCTGGGGAGAAAGCTAAGGATTTTGAGGCAACATTAGCCCTACATAAAATAGAAACATCTGGTTAGAAAATGTTTTTAAATCTATAAATGGCAAATATATCTAACTGTAGGAAACAAGGTGTATTGCCAGCAAACATAAACACCTCCAAATATTCCTACGTGTTTGTACCAGGAAGATGGCAAAGTTCAGGGCTGCACATTACACTTGCACTCTCCAAGCCTTTGTAGCAGAACTCATTATCATTTTATGACAGCAAATGTAGTCAACAGAGTAAAAAAAGATGTTCATTTTCGCTTGATATTTTAAAATTGTGGAGCCCACACACACATGCATCTCACCCAGTTACAGTATTAGCCCAAATAGTCACACAAGTATTGACAAATGCTGTCCTGCAAGCCTGTCACTGAATCATCTTTTATATGCTAAGGACAATAGCCCTCTCTATAAGCACAGGTCAGAAAAGCACTTTGAGTAACCTGAGAAATTATTCGAGCTTATATTATTTATTCAGAAGTCAGCATACAATACGCGCATTTTGTGTTTACTGTCTAAGCAGTGTTCACCTTCAGCACTTCTTCTTCCTGACCTAATCCTGATAGAATCCTATGTAAAGATTTTAATTTCTGTACATTCAGTAGCTTCCCTTTCCCATAGCCCCACTTTGATAGTGATAACTTATTCGATTTCTGCAGAATACCAAAATTGGATGTACAAAGTCCATTTTTGTAGAACCTAATCTTATGCTGGTTTTGTTTCAAGGTTCTGGATCCCAGCATTTCCCACACTTGTACGGATATAGGAGAGAAAATACACCTTTAAATACATTATTATTTTGCAGTCACACTGAAAGTTTATTTCTGCCTTTGTCCCATCCCTCTCTGATGTTTCAAGATTAATCTTTTCACGCTGACTTCACCAGGACTTAGCAGCCATGAGTCCCCATCACATCACAGAGGTAATACTCACTTGCCAGAAGCCAAGAAGATTGCACAAAGTTTCCCACACCTGATTTCTACTCACCTTAAAATCTGTGCACTCAACTGCTAGTAAAGTGACTGATGAAACCTGATGTTAGGAAAAAATTCTTTACTGCAAGGGAGGTGAGACACTGGCACAGGCTGCCCAGAGAAGTGGCAAATGCTCCATCACTTTCAGTGTTCAAAGCCAGCTTGGATGGGGTTTTGAGCAACCTGGTCTAGTGGAAGGTGTCGTTGCCTGTGGCAAGCTGTTGGAACCAGATAATCCTTAAGGTCCCTTCCAACCCAAACCATTCTATGACTCTGTGGTTTTTGAAGCTCACATCCATTTTTGGTGGCCTGAGATTTCATGCGTATGACCAGCTGCCTTGGCAAAGTTGTTCTTTCCGGCTCTAATATCTTTGCAATAGCCCTGCTTTGAGCAGGGTCTGCACCAGATGACTTCCAAAGGTGCCTTCCAGTCTAGAATTTGCATAACAGTCCAAGGGAAATACCAAGTTCTTGTGATATGCAGGATTATGGTATCACAAGTCTCTTCTCTAGCCTGCATGTCACCACAGAGGCCTATAGTGACATAACTACCCTTAAACCAGCAACAGTAGGGAGTGGTAACTGTACAACTGTATAACTGTAAAGTGTCATCTGTTCACTTCAGGAAATAAAACATTGATAATTTATTATTTATTTATTTATATATTTATTTCAGTTCAACCAGCACCTCATGCTGGAGAGGGGAGGAAGAATATATGTATATATATATAAGCTGTATAATTAATAGCTTATTAATCAGCAATGTCCCAAGGATGGACCTGTAAAGATTTGCAGGAACTGTCTGTTGCATGTGATACGTAGTCTGAGTTTACCATAATGACTTCGAAGAAGCCTATTCAGCAGCTGTTTTCTGACAGTATGTAAGAGAAGGGAAAGAGAAAGCAGCAAGAGAATTTTCCCCATTGCTTCAGCCTCAAATTAGCCCTCTCAAATCCCCAACTGTCTAAACCAAGAAAGTGTCAACCTGAGTTGCTTTCAGAGCCCTCGGGATCTGAGTTTGCCTGCTGGAGAGATTAATTGTTTTCCTCCAGGCAGAATATATAAGTGGGAATCAGGGTTCCCGGGCTCTATCCACAGATTTGGTACTGTGTCACAGGAGACATTTTTTGAACCTACTTCTGACAGAAAAATAATCCCAGTAGTGGCTCCAGAGGTGCTGTCGAGACTTGAGGAGTTAATTTCTATAAAAGTGCCTCTCTTGATGGTAAAACTCGATGTGTTCAAACCAAGCTCATGACAGCTAGAAGGTGGTGCAGCAACTACAGGGAGAGGCACAAGTGCACCATTACTACATCATGTGTCCAACAGCGTTGCCCCCACAGTGCTCACTCTACCACAGATGTGTGTGTCCTGAACTGAAGCCAGCCTACCACTCCCACACCCCCACATCCTACCACGTAGTGATGAAGCATGGTGGTGTGCTGCCACACCAAACGTAGCGGTTGAGCCTCTGAATTTGTGCCCATAGAGCTCCCAATACCCACCACACGTCCAACTGAACCAACATGATGATGTATGAGGGGTGGATATGCTGTTTCCCCTTTTGCTTTTGTGAATTCTGGCCTGTCATACTTGATGCTGTCTTGGTGTTCCATCTCTCAGGTCTATGGAAAGCATTAGGTTTCCTGGCACCAGCCCTGCAAGACTCCTGAGAATCTAAAGTTTTGCCAGGCAATTCGATCTGGAGATAACTGAGGAGAGACTTGGTAATTCTCAGACTCCAAAAAAGCCTGACAACAGGCAAGTACCAACACAGGCATTCTCATTCTGGTATTTCTTGGCCCACAACACATGAAAGCTCACTCTTATCCTGCCTTTCCCTTTTCTCCAACACAGAGCAGCTGCCAGCTGTACAAACCTGGAACTCCTTAATGCAAACTTCTCCTATAGGGAGATCTGTCTTCATCTGCACAGAAACCCACTGTGCAAGTGCATTGTACTCCTATTGCTACTTCTGTAACATTGGTCTCATTAAAAAGAAAAGAGGACCACCAGATGAGCTGTTTAAACCTGACTGAAAGGATTCACACAGTTTGTGTCAGACGTAGACATTCTTTGGGTAGCAGACAATTACATGGTAGTAAAGTCCCTGCAAGTATTTTGTGTTTTGCTGGCCATGGCCTCAATCTAGGACACAGGAGGCCATGCTCAATTCATCCATCTTCTGAAATGGACTTGAATTAGGTTAGTATGGAGAGTGTAGGTGTATGTCTCATCTCAGATCTCCCTTTAGACCAGATGTCTGCACTGAGAGTAGATGGAAAAATCATGGACTTCTGACTTAATGTGAAAAATACTAAATGAGGGGGTCCATGGAAAGCCAATTAAAACTGATGAACAAAGGTATCTGTTATTTATATCAATAGCTATTGTGAAGAGTGTGATCAAAAGAGGTGTTGCTATTCAGAGGTCTATTCAGCAGTGTTGCTCCATCTCAGCTACTGCCCATTGCTAGCAGCTGGTGCATATATGCCGTGGGAACAACCTATGCCACCTCTGCTGCAAACCAGAGTGCCCAAAGAGAACTGCAGAAGGATAGAATGTGAAAGGCTGGGATAAGACTATAGCCTTTCACACTATAGCCTGGGGCAGTGGGTCCCACAGGCGGGGCTAATTGCCTGCCCCCCTAGATCTGGTGTTCTGCAAATGCCATCTAGTGGCTGTAGCCGCGTGCCCCGAGGCACTTTGCATGGACATGCAAAGCATCGCCCGAGAGCACATACGTGTGAAAAATGCCCAGTGCTCGATGAAAGCCCCCAGCTCCTGGTGGTGCTGTGCACGAGGTAGTGCCCAACAGCGCAACCTTCTGCTTTGCAGAGCAGAAGAGCCAGGCTGGGAGGGAACTGGCATGCCAGCAGCAGTGGGTGCTCAGCAGGCCCTCCTTGCGTTTGCACACGGTGCAGCATTGTTTTAAAGAATACTGTCTCAGAGGAAATTTTCTCTTATGAATCCCTGCTTAAATGGAGATGTAGCACTTCAGGCGCTAGGGAAGAAGAAGAGGCTCCATGTCATCCTTGAGACGTCATGTCATCCATGTGACAGCATGATCAGAGGCTGATGAGTAAAGGATCCTAACATAAACATCTGTTGGGTCCACCACAGACTTGAAAGAATCTTAAGACACTGAAGGTCTATTGTTGAAGGTCCTAAAGGGTAACTGGTGTATCCTGTGCAAGAGATGTAACTTGGTGAAGGAATTCAAGGCGCACTGGGAGATGCAGATTTACTTAAGGGAGTGGGAAGGGAATGATAATGCTCCTTCCCTATCATCAGAAGAACCATGCTGCTTTCTGAGATCTCTGACAATGGCTCTGCAGCCTTCACTTCCAGGCAGAGGCTCTGTGTGACCTACATCTGAAGGTTTTAAAGGAGAAGAGCACCCTGGGTTGTCTTCCACTGCAGAAGACCATAAGTCATATTGCTGAGAGAGTCAAAACAGTTGACAGAGAAGCCAATTGGAAATCCCTCTCATATCCCCTCTTGATTCTCTTTTGAGTACATTTGTCCTCTTACTATTACACAGCTATTATTTTTATCTTGCAGAACAGCGTTCACTGTCTGCTCCTTGGTTGCCTCCTGCTTAGATAAAGTTTGACAGCAGCACACAGCTCTTTCTCTGGTGGATCTGTGACTGCAGAGCAGTTTTGTGACGCTGGGTTTGGCACTGATAATTCTTCACACCTGCTGCAGGCCTCAGTAAATTACTTTAGTTAAGCCATTTCAAACAGTTGCACTGCCTGTGTGCAGAGTGGCAGAGTTAAAGAAATTCTGTCTGCTGCCCTGTCTCTCTGAAGCTGTATTGAGCTGTTTGTTGCAGCAATCCCCATTTAGGGCATCTGTGCAGTACCTAGCACAGTAAGGTCCAGAGACCTAATATTTTCCTGTCCAGAAAAGCAGAGAAGAAAAAAAAGTATGTGAAGACTGCCCTGATCTATGCTGTGTGTGGATGCGTAAATTAACAACAGATGATGCACTTAGCAATTATGTTCTTTGCATGCATAAGCAGGAACAACAGCTCCCAAACTGCCAATATCTCTCAATTCTCACCGAACGGCTGCGTGTCACACAGCAAGGGAGCTTGAGGAGATGAGAGGAAGGAGTGACAGAGGAGGAAGCTTCAAATGGGGACATTTATTCCTCACCAATAGGGAAATGAACAACAGCATGCATGTTTTTAAAGAGACTGCAATTCACCTGCATTTCAAGCCCTCTCTTATTTCAGGGAGTTTGGTTTGAGCAAGAGACATTTAAAATTGGCTTTGAAAGCAGAAAAATGTCTTCAGGTAACCACGCACCAGCGTGTGCAGCCTGGGGCTGTCTGTGTGGTGGGCTGCCTTTTTGATCAGCTCTCTTTTCTACCCTTCCCTGTGCATCTCCTGGATCTTAAATTAAAATATACACATGCTCCCCTCAAAAAAAAAAACCAAACAAACAAAAAAAAAAACCTAAACAAAAAAAAGCCATCCAAAAAAGCAAAAAACCCAAACCCAAGCAAAATCAAAGCAACAAAAAACAAGCTGAAAAAAAGGAACTACTCTGCTTCTTCTTTTCTTCTGGTAGACCACCTTACTTCTGAGAATTTCTGCCCTTTATCCCCTACATTGAATTGCACCTCTTGGCTTAAATGAAAACAGTGCAGGGCAGAAGATCTTACCCTTCCCGTCTATATTGGCTGCCTATCAAACTCTTCCTACAAGCTCTCAGAAAGTTTGAGAGAAACTGCAGGAGCTGTGCATGGCATAGGACTCTCAGGCAGGCTTCTCCAGCCCTTGAAAAGCTTCACACTGACATGCTGATGAAGGAAAACTGTAGTTGCATGGATGTGTTGATATAGAGATAATCTTTTACATCACCTGACACACAGCCTTCCCTGAATCATGGTATCTGCTGTCTTTTCAGCTTTCCTGCCAGGCTTCAGGAAAAACTCTTGGCTTAATCTGCATGTGAAAATAGGTTGAGACCTCCAAACTCAGACATTTGGAAGATGACATAATTTGACTTAAGTCAGCGTGATTGACAGGTCAAAGCATAATGCTGGCTCTTGTAGCTCAAAAGCACATGGTAAACTGGCAGAGCTGTGAAGCTAACTGTGCCACAGTCTATGTGGTGCATCTCATGATATTCTCTCTCTACATATACCCAGAACAGTTATTTGATAGTTCATATTACTCAGATCACACCAGGGCTCAGAGAGAGAGCAGGAAGACAGAAATGGAGGTAGTCTGAGCCAATGAAGCAATGACCCCAGGTGCGAAGTCACTTAGGGCAAGCTTTTGATGCAGCCTATTGGGTGGCGCTGAGCTCTGTTTAAAAACTGGGCCAGAATTATTGCAAGGGAAACAGCTGGATACTGAGTGATTTTAGAAATCTGGCTCTTGTTTAGCTGCCTCCATGGGAACTGAGTTAAATTGAAAACCTGGCCCTGGCTGGGCATGCAGAACACTCCGAGACTGTCCTTCTGCTCTTTGAAAATTTCAGCCAATGTTGTCTCCTGCCAGCGGCTGATGTTTCACTGTTTTCAATGGGAAACTTTCTGAAGTATTGCTGTTCTTTGTTCTACTTTTTTCCTTTCCGTTGCTGTTTCCTTTTTCAGCCCACAAACATCAGTGCCTGTCAATTTTGGAGTCTGTTCCAGGCTCGGTATGCCAGTGTGGCATTACAGCCTGCTAATTCCTTTGCTTACATATCAAAAGGCAGAAGTATGTATCTGTCACCTTGCTATTTGTTGCCTTTGAATCCTAGCCTGAATGAGTGTGTGAACCTCTCAGCCTGGGTCCAGAATAATGCTAAAATTCAAGCCTTACCTGCAGGAGAAACTCTCTCCACCAGAAGACCCAGCCAAGTTTGAGGCCCAGTTGTGCAAATAAAGCCTGTATGTTCTGTGCAGAGCAAACAGACTCTATTGACATGGAGCAGCAGGAGAAACAGAAGGTATAAAGTGTTGAAGAAATCTAAATATGGGTGCACAAAGCATGGACAGCCAAGAGGAGAACAATACTTAGATCAAATTGATATCTTTGTGTTCCACAAACACAGCTGGACAAGTGTGTTCCCTGCATACCATCAGCTTTCAGCAGCCAGTGAAGGGTTATAAACAATTAGCAATGAAAAAAAGATGGGTGATTTCAAACATAGGGAGAAGAGCATATGATAAAAGTTTTTACAGGGCTGCACCCAGTTATTTAGCATGGATGTCTGTCAGTTGACAACTGAGCTCTTTCAACAGCATGCTATGATGCTTTCATGGGAATGGGAGAGGCATCAGGACAGGGTACCTCCGTCATCTCTGTCAGCTGCACACTGCTGGAAATGATGATCAGTGCTGTGCAGTACATTTGTGGATTTGGATGCTCTTGACTCCAGTACAAGGATACAAATGTACCAGCAGTGCTGGCTAGATGATTATGATGTGACTTTGGGGCATAGTATAAAAACAGTGGAAACAAGCTGTTGAGTGTTTTCAGCATTCTGAATTCAAAGCGCCAAGGTAATGCAGCAGGCAGTAGGCTAAATCTGTCCTTCCATGAAGCCCTATTTTTTTGTAGGGGCAAGGAGTAATTTAATGCTTCCCTAAAGCTGAGGCGTGATGGTAAATAAACAGCCAATGCCAACTGGAGAGTACGCAGATGTTTCTGCTTTCACGTAAGAGGTACAAGGCTATCCTGAACCACTTGACTGCCTGGGTAGAGGACAAATCTCTCTGCTGCTAACTCCTTGTTGGCTTCCTGAATCTGCAAATGTCTCCTACTGGGCTGTAAAGTTATAGCTAAGAATTTGGCAAAAACAGCAGTGATATTCCTCCTGCTCTCCATAAATCTGAACCTCTCACTGCACCACTCGGGGCTGTTCAGAAGGGAGCAGCCAGCTTCTCCTTGCCCCAAACCTCAACAGATTTAATTCCTGTGGTAATGCTGGCTATGCATTTGCATGCAAAGTATGATTTGCAGTGCACTGAACACTATTTAGATTGGCTCTTATGTGATAAAACCATTCTCGTGGGTGGGGAGCTAAGGGAGGGAAATCTTGTTTTGCTGCTTTGCTTCTGCTGTCTGAGTCCTGAATGGGTTTCTGGTAAAAAACAGAAGTGACAAAAAGAGGAGAGGGAGGACAAGCTTTGAAAGCTGCTGGGGAAAAGAGCCTTTTGTTGGATAGACTTTGTCACGAATTACCCTTTTTCCCATATTAAAGACCAGCTTTTTGATGTTATGCCTGTCTGTGACCACAGACTTGAGCGCTCAAAAGGATGTCTGTCTGTCCTTTGTCTGTCGCAAAAGCTACCTCTCATACCCCAGGGACTGTTCTTCCTCTTCTCTCTGGGTGGTAGCAAAGACAGACTGCA
Source organism: Psilopsiagon aurifrons (assembly GCA_025447955.1). Classification (NCBI taxonomy): domain Eukaryota; kingdom Metazoa; phylum Chordata; class Aves; order Psittaciformes; family Psittacidae; genus Psilopsiagon; species Psilopsiagon aurifrons. The sequence goes on from JAOEHY010020648.1 coordinate 27,148, forward strand.
CACTCCACATGGCAGATGATATCCAAGCATCTTTTCGGGATCTGCAGTGTGCCCACAGTCAGTAGTCAAACCTAATTTTAAAAATTGAGTACTTTCTGTTTGGGACACTAAATTCACTGTCTTCTTGATATTACAGTCTTGCTACATGATTTTTCTGTGAGTGAATCCTAATAAAAGTCTGTCATAGATTAGAAGCTGGAGTCCAGTTCTGGGTATTGCTCTTAGACCCTTTCTGATGAATGTTTTGCTGTGTGTGGGTTGGTTCCAGTTTGAAAGAGATTTCCCCTTCTGTTTCTTCAGTCTCTCCAGGGCAGGGCGAGGAATGTGCTCCCTGATGTGCAGTCCTTCCCACTGCTATTTCTGGCTGTGCAAAGTCTGTTGCTTCACAGTGACTGGACCAGGGTGTTTAGTTAGTGAATAGTCTGTTAAGGGAGATTGAACAGATTTCCCTGTAAGTAAGAGAACAATAATCTGGTGATCATTCAGTGGTTGGTTATTTTTTGTTTTGTTTTGTGTTTTGTTTTTGTTGGGTTTTTATTTTATTTTATTTATTTGGGTTGATTTTTTATATTTTTATTGTATGTGGCTTGGTTTGGTTTGGTTTTGTGAGGGTTTTTTTGTTTGAGTTTCTTTTTGTTATTCTGGGAAGTTACAGCTACTAGATTTACACGTGTCTTAAGCAAGCAGAATTTTAGATTCAAGTTCAAAACATGCTTCTGGTTTTGTGCAACTACAGTCTGCTTGTGAAGATGGAAATATAGAGATTTGCTGCATATACTGTGGAGGAACATGGCAATGTGACATGAAACCCATCCAAGGTAGGGAAGGAGATCTTCTCTCAGGAACAAACAAAAGCCTTGCACTTCATCTTTATGCCATCCTGTATTTAGGTAGTAGCCATTAGATATTTATACATGGGGCCTGAGAGCTTAGCCTATAGATTTCATTAGGAGAGATGCAAAAATGAGCTTTGGGGGCTAAGAAGTTGAAAAACCTCCCCCAGAAATGATAGAGAGTCATGAAACAAAGGTTGGAAAAATAAATCCTTTCATCTTGAGAAGATTTACCTCTCACACCTTCAAGGTGCCTGACAATGAAATTTTGTTCGTCCCCCTCATTTTGCTTTCGTATCTACAGTGTCCTGCATGTGAAAAAGGTGGCCTTGCAAAAGCCCTCAGAGGCACACACATTTCTTCCCATCAGCATTCAGCACTGCCTCCACCGTGCACTGTCTCATCAGTGCACTAAGTCAGGCACCTTCTGGTTCAAAGGATTGCTCCTGGGACAAGAAAAGTGGCAGAGCCTGCATGCCTCTTCAGTCTGTGAGCTGCTCACAGAGCATGCTGTTGAATACCACATGAGCAGCATTCATCAGTGTGAGGTAAAGACCTGTCCTGGAGAAACCCCAGAAGCTGCTTTTATGCTCCCTTTCCCAAGCTGTCCTCATGCACAAACACACTGCTGAAGTTTCAACCCAGTTACACAGGCACTGGTGTTTATAAATCCAGGCTCAAACTGGACATGGCAGTATACAACATTCAGTGAAGAGAATGACTCACAGTTGATGGCAGGTCTGCAACTTAAAAGCTTCATTTAAAGAATAGTTATTAAGACAGTTCTTAACCAGCTGCAAATGCATTCTCATGAGGACTGTGGCAATTAAGAATTAATCTTTGCTTGAAACTCTAAAATATTTTCCACCAATGCATCAAAACCTGAATGTAACTAGGCAGTCATTGGAGAGATTTATTTTAATGGCCTCTCTGTTTCTCTTTGCTCTTCTCAGGATGTAGCTAGCACCAAAGAAAATCATGAATTCATGAATCAGGCAAGTCACTGCTACTACAGACATCACAAACTCCTGTCTCTAAGGTGCAAACAAATTAAGGGATGAAGTGCATAACCTAGGGTCTTCACCCCAAATTGCATGAGGATATTAAAATGACATTGCAAATGCACTGGGATCTGGAGATACACAATAGCAGTCGCCACAATAAATCTCACAAATTAATAATCTTTCTGTGCCTAACTAGAAATGCAATATAACAAGAAGAACGTGGCCTCATGGATAAATAAAATGGTAACAAATATGTCTGTGCAATGAATTAACAGGAAAAATGAGGTTTGCACATATGCAGAAAGTAGGCATATGTTGCAAATTTATGTCTCTACACTCTGTTACTGCCCAGAGAAATGTACTTATACTTAATCTGGCTCTAGAGCACATGACAGGAATTCTGTAGCTGTCAGTGTTTTACGTACTGCAAACTCCACAGATCCATTGTAAAACTGTGCTCATTATAAGAAGCAAAATATGATACCTGGTTCTTAACTGAAGTATTATTAATGAAAAGGGATTGCATGCATCCTGTTTGCTAAGCAATTATTCCAGAGAAGGGATTGATTTTAGCTTTTTCCTTATTGATTGAATGGCAGAACAGGTATTGCACGCAGTGTCTCTGACCTGGAGAAAATGTCAGAAAGTTTACAAGCTTTAAGGAGAAATGTGGGTTGTTCGGGGTTGGTTTGGTTTCGTTGGTTGGTTTGTTTGTTTAGCTATGCAAGTAAAAATTTATTATTTGTGTTAATTCTTAGAAAAACAAAGTTCAGAAAAAAAATTGTGAAATATAATGTAGCTTACTTATCAGAAATCTGCATAGTCATAAAATAATCTACACTGGAATGTGGTCCATTTTCAAACGTGCATCATTGAGACTTCATTGACAGGGCTGTTAATAAGAACTTTCATTCCATGTAATGGGTACACAGGTGGTGTCGTAGTGTTTAATTTTACTGCAAACTTCAGAGTTGTAGACTGCTTGAACCACTTACAAAAGTTCTTAGTTCCTGCTTAGCTGTTATATGCAAAAAATGTACAAAACACTCACTTTTACGTGTATGCTATTCTGGGCTTCTATGTCCCAGTCTTCAACACTGTGCACAGGACAAGCTGTGAACTCATCCCAGCACAGGCAGCCTGATTTCTTCAACCTCTCTTTGAAGAGCCCTCTTGCCTAGACAGGAATATTGATGTAGTGCATTCTCCTACCTCGAAATTATGCTGAATCAGTACAAAATGCATCTTTATTATGCAGTTTCAAGGGGAACATACCCTGAAGCCTTCAAAGTTATCTCTTTGAAGGAAGCTGGCCTGCTTTAAGGAGCAGGAAATACAAAAGCCAAAACCTGTCATGACATTGCTGATTGCAAGGATCCCCTATTTCTCCACACAACAGCAAGAATCTACCTGAACTCATTGATGACATTGCTTGTTGTGGAAGGTGTTTTGGATTTCTTCTAAACTTAACTCCAATATAGACCTGTTGGAGTAGGTCCAGAGAAGGCCACAAGGATGATCAGAGGGCTGGACCACCTCTCCTGTGAAGACACACTGAGAGGGATGGGCTTATTAAGCCTGCAGAAGAGTAGGCTCCATGGAGATCTTAGAGCAGCTTCCAGTACCTAACGGTGTCTGCATGAACACTGGGGAGAGACTTTTCATAAGAAGAGATGGTGACAGCAAGGGAAAATGGCTTTAAACTGCAAAAGGCTAGATTTACATTAGATATAAGGAAGGAAGTCTTTACTGCAAAGAAGGTGAGGCACTGGCACAGGTTGCCCAGAAAAGCTGTGGCTTCCCCATCCCTGGCAGTGTTCAAGGCCAGGTTGAACGGGGCTTTGAGCAACCTGGTCTACTGGAAGGTGTCCCTGCCATTGGCAGGGGGCTGGAATAAGACGATCTTTAAGGCCCCTTCCAACGATAACCATTTTAAGATTCTGAGATTCTATGACTCTGTGGTTTGAACCAGGATTATTTCACCCAAGGTCAATGAAAGTATGAGGACTTCCCTTTTGTTTGCCATTCCATGGTCTGAAGCTGAAACTGCAGAGCAGTGGCATGCTCTTTGAAAAGGATCATTTGTATCTGAAGGAGCAAAAACTTTGAAAGCAGGAAGAAGAAACACCTTTTCAATGCTTGCTGCCTCCCAGAAAAGCAGGATAGGGCTCATAGCAGTGGGTGAGACCATCCTACGTGTGGTCAGTGCCTTGGGATGCATCCCAAGCCTGTGAGCAGGCTGCTGTATCCATGGCAATAGGCAGTTCAACTGCTAACTTTTCAACACATGAAAAGGGGAATTATGTTATTTCATACTTGATGTAATGACTGTCTGGTTGGACACGTACAGTCAATAAATTATAAGCTTGGGGTCAGGTAATTCTTTGCAGCTAATGGCCACCTGTGCTACAAGCTGCCAGCTCCAGCAGTAATTCAGTAAGTGATGGGAAATGGCCTTTACATCAGTCATTATGACACCAGTGGAAAAGTTTCATTTCAGACGTAATCAGCTTTATGAGACTAATGCCACTTTTAAGTGAAAATGGGAGTAGCTTAATTCATGGAGAAATGTGGTGGACACACAGCCAACCATGCATTCTTGCAGGGAAGACCCAACTTGTATGGAGTGTGTTGATGTGTTAGTGCCAACAGCAGAATTTTGAAAAGGCAAACTAGCATTGTATTTCTAGAAGGAAAACGCTACATGTCCGTTTCAAGTTATGCTTTTCCTGGGAGCTGTAGAAGAGGACGCTGCTTCAACACTTAATTGCATTAATTCCACTTTTATGAAACTATGGATAAGTTACATTTCTTACCAGGGTGTGAGAAGCAGTCAAAATACAAAAGCCTTTCCAAGCCAGTGTGTGATACCGGTAACTACACATGTACGAAGTTCCAGTCAAAAAACATTAAAATTACAAAAGTCATAAAAATTTTCACATGGACCTGAACCACATTTTTCCTGAGTACACCATTTGTACTGATCACACTCCCTAAGAGGCCCAAACATGCTACATTTCAAATGAATCTATTTTCAAATTTTAGTACATGCCTGATCTTTGCTGTAACATGCAAACTACACACAAAAATTGATTTCTACTCAGCTGAGAAAATGTAATAAAGAAGGACCAGGAAACAGTCATCCTCTCTCTTCTTTCTTCTCCATAACCCTTTCTTCTGCCTTGATGAGGAAAACACTGCACTTAAATGGAGCTGTACACTAAATATAGGCACTGTGTGGTGCAGCTCTTAGGTCCAGGCCATTCGGAAGGTCAGACAAGAGGATTGTAACAGCCTTACCAGCAACTTTAAATATCTGTGTTGACTCTTGGTGTTGAATTCAGATGCTACTCACCCCTCAATAGGGACTGGATACAGCAGAGCAATTCATGTCACCTTAGAGCTGTTTGACATTTAACAGGCAATTGCGCAGCTAACAGAAAAGCTAATGGGAGCCACCATGTCTAGCATGCCTGGATGTTACCTGAATTGAGGCCTGGAAGAGCAATTCCTGACTGAAATAGTCAGCATTTCCCAACTGCATCTTTCCAAAGCGACACCTCTGCCCACCAGAAACTTCCAGGCTCCCACAGGCTTACAGGGACCCAGGTACAGTCAGCAGCAAAGCAGGGCACAACTGGGAAGCTGTGCTATACAAAGGAAATAAAAAGACAATCGACTCACTTCTCATTTGTCTCTTTCTGACAATACCCCCAGCCAGCCCTCAGAGGTACTTGTCTGCAAATAGAAAAAGTGATCATCATTTATGTTAATGAATTGCCAGTGTCCTCAGGAAACAAAGGGCACAGAATTCAATGGGAATTTTACCCCAAATACCAACAGCCTAGGACGCTACCAGCAGGCCCCACACGCTCATACGTATTTGTCATTGAAGTGCACATAGGAAAGAAAGAAGGAGGTCTGTCAGGGAAAAAAGTGAACAAAGACTGAGAAGACAATCACATCTGCACTATTACTTGACCTCAGGCATCTTTCTCTAGTTCTATTACCTTTTTTATCATTTGTATCAATGGAAACGCTTTTACTCTTGTTGGAAAAGGTAAAATAGCAGGTACATATGGAATTGGCAGGATGGACAAAAAGAGCCAAACCATTCTAGGATTCTATGATCAATCACAGAAAGAAAAGCAGCAAAATAATGAGGTAGCCACGTTGGCAAATGGAAAGGAGCAGGCAATTTGGCAAGAATTACAATACACGGGGCAAATTAAAAGATTAAACTTTCAAATAGAAGCCAACTGAATGACAGTGTAGAAAGAATTAGGGAAAAAATCAAAAGACAGGTGGAAGGTGGTAAAATATTGCTTTCATCTCCTAGGGCAAATGTCTATTAATGCTTCAAAAAAGGGACAAAGTGTGGAAGCATTACATGATACCATAACTTTAATTGAATAAGAGAACTCTTTCAGCAAATTAATATATGTGTACATGTATATGTAACAAATGTGCGTAAAACCACCCCCGTTGCAGAAATTCCTGTCAGATTTACCTGCAGAATTGCTTCAAAGTCTGTCTTATCTTCACTAATAACGTCTGTAGTTCTCATGGTTTCTGAGGTGAAAATGAAAAGGTGAACAGTATGCAAATCACAGTGTCTTTTAAAGTTTGCTGACAGTCTGAAGAAACATCGAAAATCTTTGAACTTCTAGAATTCTGAAATCTGAATTTAATAGTCTGCACCTTATTGATAGCATAAAATTAAATATAATACCCCAGTATTAAGAGGTTGACTGAATGCTTTTTTACTGTGCTGAAGCATTCTTGTGTCTTCCACTGTGTTTTGCAAACTCCAGATGACCCTCTATGAAGATAGAATTGGTTGCAAGTGGGTTGCACATGAAGACCTGGCTATTTAGTAGACAAAGGCTGGCAATTTTTGTCATTGTGCAACATAGTGCCTCATGTAGTTACACTCACTGAAAACCGTGACCTTGAGAAGATGTGGTCACATATGTCTGCAAATTTACGCTCTTTGTCTCCTTAATGATGGCACACCATATACTTCTGCAGAAAGACACTAAAATACAGAGAAAACCTACTCAGACTTGTCATTCTGGTTTTGCTTCCTTCATGAAGAGATGGGGACCTAAATGTCATCTAATGGAGGCGCATGTCATCACACCAACAAAGAAAATGACTGAAGCAACTTGTAACAGCTACTAGGAAATTATGAGGTCAAGAAGTGTCAGTGCTGTGGAAATGACTTCAGGTTGAGTCATTCAATGGAAAATTTTGAAAACTTTTAAGAGCTATTTATTTTTAAGCACAGATTAAGAATAATGTTTTATAAATGCAAGAAGGAATACAGAGTTTTCCTCTCCATTTTTTGTTCAAGAAAAGCCACTGAAAAATAATGTAGCCACTAATTTTAAAGCACAATGGTGCTCCACACAAACTCAGCATATGGAATCACATCTTTCTCTAAGCACTTAGGGGTGAGTGGGCTTTATCCTCTTATGAATCTGACAAAGCTTAGGCCATGCAAAAGTCTTCTCATGAACATCCTAAAAATTGACATATCCAAGGAGAAAAAAAGAAGTGCATCTGCAAAAAATGATTATTGCAGATGAGGCTTCTGGGTTAATTCCATGTGAAAACAAGTGTGGTGGGGCCATCTGTGCTGTACAAATAGAAATTAATCCTAAAGCAGATGAATCCTCCAGGACCTTTAGAAAAGGGAGGGTTTGTCCATGGTTTGGAGACCAAAACTGGGCTCAAGCTATATTACCTAACAGGTATTATGCACTAACTAATAGGAAAAAACGCGAGTAAGTCTGAAATCCCCAAGTTACCATGCACTGTTTTTAGTGGCCAGAACATCCTCCCATATCACTGATAGCACCAATTTCACAAAGAAAAGTAAGTAACAACTCATTTTGAACAGCAGGTAATGACAGTATTGGTCTTTATTCTCACTTGAGCCAAAACCCCTTTTACACCAGCTTGGGAGACGAGAGAGACCTAAGAGCAGCACTTTACCAGGTATTGAGCAACCTTAATGACCATGAAAATTAAACCCATTTCTTCAGAGAGGGTATGACAAACTGCCTGGCTGCCGATAACCCACGCGCAGGTTTCTCACTCGCTAGAAGATAAAGAAACACATCAAAGTAACTAGGAAGGAAAATTATTCCATTATCCGCAGAAATCAGGGAAAATCACTTCCAAGTAAGGTGGCGTCGTGTCCTTGTCAGAGGGAGAGTCTCCCACTCCTCAGCTGGTTTTGTAGACAGCAAAAGGCGGTGGGGGAAAAAAAAAGGAAAAAGGAGATCTTTCTGAAGTTTGAACAATGGTCATCTGAAGGATCTGACTCTGCAAGGTAGTGGACTGAGCAGTCAGGTGCATCCAATGATGCCTGAAGAGACAGGAAAGTTAAAAAGAGATAAAAAAGAAGACAAAAGTTGAGAAAACATTACTGGGGAAACTTAGAGGGGGGAAAGAATCAAAAGGGAGAAAATTTCAAAGAAAAAATAAAATGAAACCACCAAACAAGTAATGTTCCAAACTCAAAACAGATTTCTCCAACAGGAGTCTGGGCTGCTCATACAGTACAAGTCAGAGCCTAAGAGAAAACACAAAACAAGGCACAAGGGGATACTTTTTCTTCCAAATTGTCCTTGTTTGTTACATGCCCTGATTTTACTTCTAAAAAGGGAAGCTCCCTGGCTGAGAAAAAGCCTTGCCCTTTCTCTGCTGTTGCCATTTTCTTTCTCATCTTCTACCCTCATTATTGTAGTTTTTTCACATCAACTATTGACATTTTTTCTATCAATAAGCAGCTGCATTGAGTGCATCACCTGGGTACAGTGGGATTTGGGAAATGGCACTGGGGACAAAAGGGTGGTGGTGACACAACCCACAGTGGTCTGAGAGATATTTTCTATGAGAAAGGCATGCAGACATCATGCACCTGCACGGAGACCACTGAAGAACAGGGGTATAAGAGGTGCTGTTTCAGTGGCACTGAAATGTTTTGTGGATGTGCCTTACACCCACAGCCTAGAGGCAGTAATCTCAGGCAACTTCAGCAGTGTTTTAGTTAGCTGACACAGCATGGCACCCCTGAAACTGCTGCTCTCCACAGCCTCTCTGGCACCAAGTCTGTCCCCAGTGGTACTTCAGCTTCCCGCTCCTCCATTCTGCTCTATCTCCAGAGGCCAAGGGGAGTTTGGTCCTGCAGGGTCCTGGTTGTGTCCGCAGCCTCTGTCTCTGGAAACCTTCTGAGTCTAACCTTGGAAAATATGCAGCACTCTTCTCTGTAGGTTTCCTAGCCATGGGGTGGCCTGAGGCTGTGTTTTTTACCGTGTGAGTGATATTCCCCTCACTTGTACAGGACAAGCATTTAATGGACCATCTGTCTATGATCTTCTCATGGTCTACCCTGTTCCTAGCAAAACTGTGGCTCCCGTTACATTTTTAGGTTTCTTCCTCTCAGATTCATTAGAATACTATGTGTGTGATGTCAAAATCTTGATGCGATTGGCTGGGATAGAAATGGCTGCTGAATGGAGGGGAATTACATGTATTTCTGAAATGGTAGCAGCTATTGCTTTGCATAATGCCTACCCAACCCCAAATTGATGCAGCAGATGGAGGAAAGGAAAACAGGTTACATGCCTGCAGTGTTAGTGTACTGACAGGCTTTGCCCTGCCAACTAGCTCACTGACTGCCATGCCTCTGTTAGAGTGGTTTCTAGGAGGACACGAAAATGCAGTTTAGATTCTAATTTATCAGTCCTTTTCACATCAGAAGCACAAGTTCAGCCTTCAGGTTAGAAAATAATTATATTGAAAAGGCAAAATATTTATCATTTGTGTATAGAGAACAAACAGTAAGCCTTGATCTGAATCTCCTAATAAGAAACACCTTGGAAATCCCATTATTTGTTATAGTCATGTTACATGTCACACTGTGATTTTAAAATAAAGAAAATTGAAATAAAAATTGCTCCCTTTTATTTGCCTCCAAATTGCTGTTGCTGTTTGCTGTTTCATGACTTCAATATCCTGTTCTGTTCTGAGCTTTCACACCAGCACACACAAGACTGGGCGATCTAAATTTCCCTAACTAAATACTTGTCATGGGTTCAGCAGTAGCAGTCATTTTTCTCCTCCTCGGTAGCTGGTGCAGCGTTGTGGTTTTGACTTTCGGCCTAGGAACAGCGCTGATAACACCAATGTTTTTAGTTATGGCTTAGTGATGTTTGGTCTGGCCAAGGACTTTTGGAACCTCA
>JAOEHY010020651.1:10014-28209 GCA_025447955.1 Psilopsiagon aurifrons
TAAGAAGGAACACCCCACCCCACCCCCCCCCAACCCTCTAGTTTTGGTCTGCTGGCTAGAAAATGTGGTCATTTCTCCTTGTTACTATCTCCAGCAGAAGATTTCAATGGCTAGGGTAATGAATTGAAACTTTAATTAAAGGAAAAGTAGTCATCAGAGAGAGCTAATTGAGTTGTTTAAAATTACTGTCTTGCATTTTACGATCTTTTCTGGGTCAGGGTCACTTCGTACCTATGCTATGTAAGCATGAAATATTGTAAAAGCAGTTGGAAAAGGTGGATGATGGTCTCTTGGGCTTGCTGGAAACTCTTAAGATGATGCAACTGGAAAGTACACAGGAGAAAAGAGCAGATCTGTTCTTGTTTGTTTTCCTGTAGATAGGACTGTAAACACTAAAGGCACTTCATAAAGATATGACAGGTTCTTAGCATGAATAACATCATTTTTAGCCTATTAGTATTTTCAATAATATTAGATCCTAGAGAAATATTAGCCATTTAGGGAGAAAAGCTTTTCTTATTGTATTGTCATCTAAATATGTATCTACATTATGCATATATATTTTAGATATAAATACACACATATATATGAGTATATACATTAAATAGTATTATGTTAAGATTAAAATTCCTTAAAATATTACGTGACATAAAAGACAAACTAAACTATCTTTTTCTATCCCTAAAATATTCTTTTTTTCATGCACTTCACAGTTGGCTTATAAGAAAGCACCGGAAATCACAAGAGGACATTTCAAACCCTACAGCCCAGCATTTCAAAGAAAAGAAAAAGCCAGAGAGATGCATGAAGACATCCATGTCTATGTGCCCCATTGTTCTCCTTTTCAGAGCAGCACCAGAGATTCTTCATGGACCCCTCCTGGGAATGGGACACTGACTGATTTTTCTGAGCCTGAAGATACAGATAGTGACAATGGGACATACACAGCCCAGGGCTGGAAGGAAAAAGCCCAGAAATATACTTCTAAACCAGAAGATATCATTAGGAAGACAAAAGTGCTGTCATCTCTGGATTTGCAGGAGAAAGATGGCAAAAAAACAAGGCACACAGAAGAAAAGCTTCAGCAAGAATTAAAGGAGGCAAAAAAGAGGCTGGCGCTTTGGGCTCAACAGCCACCCTTGTCATATGACTCTAACAAAACAGACTTAGGCAGAACTAATTCAGGGTATCAAAACAAAGGAGAGGTGTGGACTTCACAGGAGAACGATGCTGACTGGAGAAAAGTTGTGTTCAAACGATCTGTTTTTCCTGTGCCTCTCTCATTTGCAGATGATGCTCCACCAGCTTTGCCAGTTGACACAAAAGATGCTCTGAGGAGTCCAGATGCAGTTGCCAGGGACCACGCAGCTGGCCAGCCAAAGTCACCACTGAAGCTCATAGCCGATGCTATTAAGAGGTCCATTTTTGAGCCTGTAACCTCATCTTCAGAGGGACTAAAGCAGGACTCAGACAGCAAAGTCAAAGCCCCCTCAGAACAAGCTTTCTTCAGCTTTCCCAGTACTCCTGGCTATTCCCTAAGCCAAAGGAACAGTAACAATAACAGAGGAAATAGCACTCTGCCACGAGAGCTTAAAGCAGGGGAGTGGGCAGGAGAATATTTAGCAAATGGGACCTGTTTCTCAAATCAATCTAATTTTTCTGTTGGCTCTGAAGAGAGTTCTCCAGGGGATTACAGCAAGGAGGTATCCTTCCCAGTTTACAGTTCTCACACCAGGCCTTCCCAGACAACCAGTATACCTCAGAAATCATCTTGCACTAGGATGGAGGATGTCCCAGGACTTTTAGAAAAGTTTACCTTTAAAGAGACTCTTCCAGGGGCTCCCATGGATGACATGTTTATCTGTAATGAAAAATACCTCCTTCTTTCATCTTCAGAGCCCAAGGACACCCCCAAGGACAGTGTGGATGACTCTGCACAGAAGAATAGTCTTGGGTCTCTGTTTGATAGACTGAGAAGTAAAGTTCATGACAGAGAAGGGAATTCCTTTGTGTCATCTCTGCCTTCCGTGAGGGACCACTCCCCAGAAACCAGGCTCTGTTATCCTTCCACAGGTGAGGACCCAAGTTGAATTACTATTACTCTGATTGTTATGATGATGATTTAATAGCACTTAACATCTGAAATATCTGTGTGTGATTGTGCAAACACCTATCTGTTATATACCATGTTTAATTTATAGTTGCCTTCTACATATGAAGACTTAATAAATCTATTTTTGGTTGAGATTTAGGAGTTGCTTCTGGTTTAAAGGAGTAGAGTGGATTTGCAAGCAGCACACAGCTTGCTGGACCCAAGTTTGGTCTGCTGCTTGCTGCTGCTCAAATGTGTTTGGGTCAGACGAATGTACTGGCCAAGGTGGAAGGAGTGGTTTGGCAGAGCAGGGTAGCTGCTGCTGTGACCCTGGGTGTGTGATGGAAGGGGGACTGCAGCAGACAAGCAGAAGAACAAGCACTGAAAACTCAAGTGCAGCACAGAGTACATTTGCTACTGTTTCCATGAGGAGCTCAGAGGCTGAAGCAGTATGTTTGCAACAGAAAGAAGCTGTGCTTTTGTGTATGTGGTTTCTCAGCAGATGTCTCTTCAGCTCTGTCTACTGTTGCAGTGACCAAACTGTAGACATGCTTTAGAGAGCTTTGTGGTGTCATTAATATGCCCTTGTTCTTTTATGTGAGAGGAGATAGCACCTTACTGACCTACTCTGGCCTACTTGTGAGTCTGGGCAGCGATTAAAGGGCATCAATTTTCATGTTTGCTTGGAAGAACAAGGTTAGTACTAAAACTGCAGACCAATCTCAGAAACATTGATGTCAGAGACAAAGAGCACTCTGAGTAATCTGAGCATAGGCTCAGAAAGAATTAAGTGCAGCACAGTTTCAGGTCTGAAATACGAGGTACGAGAGCCTTACCTGCTGTGATCCATCTTTCCACTACCCCACTGGAGAAAGTCAGTTATTTAACTATAACCTATTGGATTTTGACTTACCTGTTTGTTTCTTACTTTATTAAATTACAACCCAAACTGTAACCCCAAAATTGCTGCTGTATTGCAGCATTAAAATATCAATCTGTGTATAAAATGTGAAGTCATTTGATAATATAAGCGGCCAGAGCCTTTTTGCATCTTTTTTTGCTTCAGAACTACTGCATACTGAAAGACATTTGATCATTAAAATTTATTAAATATCATTACAGTTGATACAATAACTCCTGTTCTTATTCCTGAATGTTTGGATTGGATTCTTGGGAGCATCCTTTATCTAACAACTCACAAAACCAGGGATCCCCATTGTGCCAGAGAATGCTAAGGACTGTACTGAACCCACAGAGAGTTGCTGGTGTTCACACTAGTCATGCTGTGGTCTTAAATGGGAAGCTTTTCTCTCAGTCTATGGCTAGTCATTATCTATCAACTAAGTCAAGCTGACTTGCTTTTAACAAAATGTATAACAATAATTGGTACGCGGTGTTCCTATTAAAATGGGAAAAGCTCTTGTTAGGTTTGAATATTGCTTTGCTTTATTTATGTTTTAAATATTTTAGATAACATGCTGGTTTAATATGTGTTGCTTTCCTCCACTGTGCAAGCCAAAACAGGAACTATTAAATTATTACAATCATTGAATATAAGCATTGCAAAGTCTGTTCAGAGGAAAAAAAGCAGCTTCGATCTAACCATTTGCCCACGAATCTGTCATCCTCAGTGTTTCAACATTGAAGCTCCCTGAACTTTTTCAAACATTAATATTTGAGTAAATTAAACTTGTAAAAGAGCCAAGTGCTGCCTGACTCTCTCAAATAGCATTTCTTTCTCCTTTCGGCACTTGTCTGAGGCTCAGGCTTGGCAAACTTCATTCATGAACTGATGGTGAGCTTTAGCCCACATTACGTCATTATTTTTCTCTCTTGAAATTTACCACTAATCTCAGAAAATTTCTTTAAAGATAAAAAAATACTCCCAGCACCTGGCAGAAACCAATTTAATGTGGATCTTTCTCATACTCCTCTTGGCTCTTTCCAGCAGGGCTTTTCTATCCTTATTTGAGGCCAGACTCATTCTGTGCAAGTATGGTGGGTCTTACATTACACTGGTGTTTTCACCCTCAATGAGCTGCTGGCCTCTGGAGCCAATGAATGAGCTGGGTGATTAAAGTCCAGGGCTTGAGTTGAAACTGGGTGAGCTCACTGAGGAGTAACCAAATGCTTAGAAACCACTTCCAATTTAGAAAGCTCCTGAACTCAGAAATGCTTGGAGGCTGGGTGAGTGTTACAGGAGGAATCACGTATGACTCCTTGGAGTCTATAGTGTTCTTTTAGACATCGACTGCTGAGCAGCCTGAAAGGACCTTAAGTCTCATTCTACACATCTGCTTCTGTTATGTTGCTCATCTTTTGTTATCCCTTATCTTAGTTATTTTACCTGCAAATACACATCACAATGTCCGTCCTACGCTTACATTCTGCATTGCAGACCCAGGTGTCTGTCCAAACTAAAACTATATTCTGTCACTTCCTGCCAAGTGTTCAGCCACCAGTTGAAGGTCAGCATGGTGAAGCACAGATCTTAATTAGTCAGAAGCAGATTACCTGTAGCTTAAACTTATGCCTGCGTTACACCTTCAGTATGGGTCTTTCCAGCTTCTGATATCCAGACCCAGTCTAAAAGCTTTCAGGCTAACACTTCCTAAGAGCCATTCCTCAGAGCCACTTGGTAATTTTGGACTGTGTAGAGATCCGGCTGCACAGACTACCTGTGTGGGACATAGACAAATCTTACTCAAGTAATGAGGGTTCATGCGCTGTTTTCAGTGAAAGAATGAGTTTTTGAAGAAGTAAAACCCTGTCCAAGTTTGCCTGTAGAATATACAAATGTCGCCAAATGACCACACTGGAGTTTCCAGGTGCAATTCCAGACTTTTGATTTACTGTACAAATATCTTTGAGGCTTTTTTCCATTGATTCATCCTTTGTGTTCCAACCTGGAGTTGAAAAAACCCAGACTTGGTCAATAAAATCGATCAATCAGGTGGTTAACTCTTTTCTCCTACTTTTGACTTACAGACAGACTTTCAGAGGACCAGACCATGAAGGTGGTTGGTTACTGGTAGATGTTTGTGACTCCAGGGCTGCTTCTTTATAGCAATGGAGTTGGGAGGAATATTTCTGTCCCTGACTGAGTGGGGATCATGTGAAGACATGCATTCCGAGAACAGCCCCTTAAATGAGAGTTGTTATAACTCTGTGACTGTGTGTTGTTTACATGGCTTACTTCATTAAACAGGACAACCAGTTCTGCTGATCAGAAAATTAGATGTTATGAACTCACTTGGCTGGTTTTGTGCACTTTCAGATTGAAAAGGGATTTCTTGCAAGTATTTCAGGTTCACACATGGTTCCTATTACTGAATCCTTGTATCACTGAAGGTCTGTGTGTTGGTAATGTTATTGGCAGCTGAAACACTGTTATCTTGGTGATTTCATGTTTTAGAAGAGGACTGAGGCACTACAGGATTAAATTTTATGCCTAAGACCACATGAGAAATCTATGGAGAAGCAGAGATGAGAAGCCTGCTCTTGATTTCTACTGGCCTTTTCATCTCCTGCCTCATGCCGACTCCTATCTGGCTTGGGACACCAGTGCCAAAGAAATGTGTGTAGCTTTGTCTCTCTTTAGTAAAACACTGAAGTTCTTAAAGTGGTCATGATTAACACCAATGACTTTACAAAAATATGGAATCTTGGACACTTACACAGGAAGCCAACAGATTAGAATAACATGATGTTATCAAAACAGTTCCTGCTCCAAGACTTTCTGTGTATTTGGACTACAGTTACTACCATGACACAGAAGCACCCCAGGAAAGGGAGGTGAGCCGTGACATGCAGAATGACAGTAGTGGTGGTTTTCCCTATTAATCTCCAGGGCAGCCAGCAGTGCTCTCCCATCTAATAGAAGGTATTACCCTCTCAACATCTTCATATGAGAGCTCCCTCTTTGTTCAGAGGACCTTAAGTCTGTTAGGAAAACCAGTACCTTAGATTTATATGGTAAGGGGGGAGTGTTCTCAAAAGCACTGAACTTAGCCCAGTAGATCACTCTGAATGCATTGAGGGTTTTGCTGCCTGTGGCATTCAATGGCAGTGCACTTTAAACGGAAGCAAAGTGTCTTTGAGACTCACCCTTGGACTACCAAGTTCTAACGAACTGGCATAGGACCAGATTTTAATTTTATGGACGTAATTTTTCTTATCTCTTGTGACATACACAAATGAAGATACCAAGTCCCAATATCAAGAATTGGAGGTTTCCTCCAACTTTGCAATGTATTCTGTGACACTGTCAGGTTGAATAACGAGTAATAATAATATTAAAGAACCTGCAGTTTCCTGTGATTTGACAGTTGTAAATCAGATATGCTGGAAAGGTTTCTTGACCAAACTCCTAGTAGCTACTGTGAGGTAGAAATCAAGAACAGAAGCATGTGTATTCCTTTCCGCCTTATAATTAAGAGCTAAAACTATGGCTGACCATTCCTAGTGATCCAAAGTCATGTTAGCTGGGGAGCAAAAGCTCCCTAGTTAATTCAGAAGTTAGGGAGATGTTAGAGTACTTAAGAAATTAAGTAATTAAGTAATAAATAACTCCCTAGAAGGAATGAGATGGCCAGAATGAGAAAGACCAAGTCTAGAAGAGCTGAATAGACATTTGGATAAAAACCTATATTTTTGAGATCTTTTTTTGTTGCTATCAAGCTTTAAGGCTTGACATATTTGAAGTGGACAAATTATTATTATTATCTAACTTTACTATTACAATTCCAAGTTTCAAATTTAAATGAACCAATAAGTGTAAAAGTCCATATATTGAACATCATTTTACGTGAACTCCTTGTCCATATCCTCTCAGTTGGCAGCTAAATTCTGTTTATTCCAGCCCTTACAAGGTGGGAAAGATTAATGCTCAGTCATCTAGAGTAGAACATATAGATGCTGTGGATGTTATGAATGTATTCTGTCAGCAGATATGGGCTTCCTGTGCTCATGAGATGCCCCTTGGAAGTCTTTGGGGAAATTATTGACTGTGTCTCTGTCTCAGAAAGGTGAGGAGCTGAGTCCCAGCCCTGAAGAGGAGGCAGGTGCCCTTGCGTTACAGCATGCTGCTTTTCCTGTAGACCTTGTAACACTTTTTGAATTACTGATACCACTCAAAAGGGAGGGCATAGGCAAGCAGTCATTCCCACAGCTGAGAGAACAAAGGGAGAGTGTAATTGCTTGTTTTTCCTCCCATGCTGGGCTGTAAAGTTTGCCCTTTGTATGTTAGGGAATTTGGCTTCCCCGTGGGCATGACTGAAGGGTAGGTACTGCAATCTTTTATTTGCACAGGGAAAAGCAAGGCACGTGACTTTACTACTCAGAAGAAGCAGCGGCTGATACTCCCCATGCCTTCCTCTATCTCATGCATTGCGAAGGGCTTTATGGCTGACTCACTGCTGGAGTCAGAGATGGGGTGGGGCTGGATTTGCACTCTGGTCTGCAGAGCGTGGGGCAGTGCGTGGCACTGGTGTGACCCCAGCAATCATAAGTCATAGAAGAGTCCGTGGCAGGTTAGCAAGCAGGACGGTGTCCCTGCCTCCAAATAGCAGTCTTGGGCAATGCTGGAGCCTGGGAGTTGGAGACCCGCCTGAAGAGCTATTGCACCTCCCTGCTTTCACTTGCAGGTGTCTCCTGCCCAAGAACTTGTCCTGCAAAAAGGATGACAGGACCCAGACCTGCTCTACTGGATCCTCTGAAGTTGCAGCTTCACTGAGCAAAAGGACCCAGTTCTTCCAAAGTTGAGATTGCCCAGAAAAATCAGAATCTCTGCCTCAAATTACTTGGATTTGCTTTTATTGCTTTACTGTCTGGGGTGAATGTGTTTCACGGATCCTGACTTTAAATTAGGGCTTGAGGTGGAATTCCTACTTCAGGACTGGGATTCACGACAAAGCAGAGAAGAAACATTTACACTAGGAGAATGGGAAGTGATTTTAATCTGAATACAATTTGCACCCAGGCAGCCAATTGCTACCTTGAAGATACAAAGGAAAATGGCACTGTTGGCTTTAAATACCTTTCTGAGATGTTGCCCAGCTGTTAATCATTAGCCCTGTAGCAGGTTGAAGTGTAGGGACAGATGTTCCAAAACCAGTTTTATTTTCTGAAATAAGGAGAATGAAGCTATGAATTGAACAAATTAAGAAGAAATTCAAATATTTACACCCATTTGAAACAAGATGCTGGAAAAACAGGCATGGTAAAATTGCTGCAATTAAATGTAATTTAATTTATAAATCTGAAAGCATGCTTCCTCCAATGGCAGCTTTGGAGTTTTCCTTATGGAGTGCATTGTTGTGATGTATGGATTTTTCTGACTTATTATGGCATTTTAATCAACAGTTCAATGATGTGATAATATTCCTAAAGCAGAAAAATGAGTGACATTTGTTTAGACATAATTAATGAAATATTTATGTTGCATGCAGCCGTGTGATAAAGCCTTGTTCTCTTAGTCCATTTGCTTCTGATTACATTTGTGATTTTTTTATATGACCAGACATTCTGACGCCAACTATTTTACACTGAGCAGATGTCATGTAGTAAAAATGGGTGCCAGATGCTACAAGCCACATAAGGGTAATTTGTTTAAGAGCTGGTTCAGACTTTTTGCATTCAATTACACCATATAGTGAGCCTTATACAATCAATTGGGTAATATGGCTAACTTCAGATATACATTTTAATGAATGCTGAGTGCATTCAGAGCAGCGTGATGGTGCTCAAGGAACTAATTTATTTGTATGTAATACCTGAAAAAATCAAATATATCCAGACAGAGTTTTTGACAGGCATTAAGAATCTAATTAATGCCATCAGCTGAATTTCCACACTGCTCTAGGTGCTTCTGGTTAGAACTCAGGGCAGGTGCAAAGTGTCTGTATAAGTTAACAGTATTCTTTACTTCGCTGACTATTTTGTTCCTGCATTTTAGGATGTGAAAAACTAACTGTCAGAAAACAAGCTACTGAGTATTCCACTTCTTCCTCTGATGATGAATTTGAATCCAAGCCTTCATTAATACACAAGGTAATCTTGACTTGGAAACAGAAAGATATTTCCTCAGTTGGATTATATTTAGGATTCATCATAAGAGTTTGATCTAAAACACACAGCAATTTCTAGAAGCGGGGTTTGGAATGTTTTATCAGTGGAGGTTACGTGTTGTGGAGAAAAAACACGTTAAAACTCTTTGAGGAAGATGAACATCAAAATTCCTTTTCCTCTTTGAATCTTCAATTCCCCCAGGTTGCACTAGTGTTGACAGAGGAGGTCTTAATTTGACAGGCAGACATATTTCACTGAAACCACTTTGAAGCTGCATTCTTAAATGGCCTTAATATGTAGCCCAACAAGCAAACTATTGAAAAAATTAAAGCAAACAGATGCAGATTTCCTATGGGGAAATACAACTTCATTTGAGAAGCACTACAGGCAGGTTGTTTGGAAACCTCCATGTTTATCCTAATCAGTGGCACTGCATGAGCCACCGAGTTGCACCCAGCGTCTACACGCTGAAAGGGCTGGCTGCACAGCGGGGTCTCTGAGCCCTAATCTGTTTCCTGTGGCTAGCGATGAGGTTAAAGCACCAATGAGCTCTTGATGCCTAGCTCTGATGTGAAGAAACAGAGCTTTTATTGCCTGAATAGCTCATCAGAAAATGTGTTTACCTCTTTCCTGTGGAGAATATCAGTAAGTGGAGTTAATAGTACAAAGTGGCCTTTTGATTTGTTGCCTTTGAGGTGGGGTGGAAACAAGGAAAGCAAAGCAAGAGGCTGCCCAGTACCATGGAAAAACAGCCAAGCTGAAACTTAGGTGGGGCTGTAAATGGAAACCCAGTTGCACAGCTCCAGAACAGAAGTGCCAGGAGGAAGAAGTGCAGCAGTGTGTGGCAGCACATCCCACCAGTGGCTCTATGTCAGGATGTGCTGAGATGTCAGTATTCATCATTTATCTTTCCCATTACAGGAAAGGCAGTCTATGGTAAGATGATATTATGGTGAATTAAATAAAGTCTAAACAAAATAGAGAAAAGAAGTAAGTTATGGAAGAAAACTGGATAGGAGCAACTCCCAGTAGTTCAGGCAGGCACAGGAACAGGCAGGGCAGGCAGCAGGGAAGGCAGCGCTGCCAGGCAGTACCAGAACCAGTGTGAATGAGCAGCTGCCATACATGGGTGTTAGCAGTGATTCAGTCTTGATGCACATTCTCCAATCAGCTTGTTTCTCTCGGCTACCACCTAGCATCTCTGCATGCCAGTTTTGCCTGCTATTTCACCACTCTCCTGTGCCTCTGGAAAAACTCAGTGGGGAAAATATTAGCAAGCAGCTTCCTCTCTTGATAGTTTTTTTGTCTTGTCTATGGTGCTCATGTATCCTGTCTCCTCCAAAATGGGAAAACAACAGCTTTAAAGCACTTCCAGATCACCTGGGTCGAGGGCAACATGAAGCAAGCACAGGTGATTCCCTCAGCCAGCCCTGTAGCTGCCCTGCTTTCTCAGCACCAGCGACAGGTACCTGGGGGAAAGGGAAAAGAAACCTCTGTAATCCCATAGAGAACTGGCACTGGGGAACATTTCATAGGGCTGCAGGTAGTGTCCAATGATGGCAGTTTCTAATTAAAGTATGTACCCATTTTACTGTGTTACAAGCAATCCAAAGTGAATTTTACTACTTAGCAGCTCCAGCAGTAGAAACAGGTTGAGGTTTTTAAAACTGGTGCTTCCCCATCCCTGTGTCTGGCTTTTTCTCTGGTCATGGTGATGTGTGCAGAAGCGACTTCGCGAATCAGACATTTCTTTTATTGATAGACACAGTTCACACATGCAGAGGGTTGCAGTAAGAGTTTGTAACGATTTAAATCAATGTAGGCAAATGCATGAAAATATTCCTACATGCATATTTTCATTTCAGTTATGTTGCCTCAAGCATCCTGCAGCAGTGCACCTTATTTTGAGCAGGGGATTCAAGTTAGATGAGATCCAGATGTTTCTCCCACACCCTTAATGTTCTGGGATTCTGGTGTAGGTTTGAAGAAACCTGTAATGGCATACTTATGATCTGATTGCCTTTCTTTATTCCTCTCTCTCTCCTGTAGGCAAAAAGGTCTATCAGAAGGAGAAGGAAGCTGGAGAGGGAGACAAAGCAATTGATTAAACAAGAGGAACTGAAGAGGCTTCACAAAGCCCAGGTGAAAATGTAACTCACAGGTGTCAATCTAGGGAGACAAATGGGACTAGCGAGGATGGGGGGGACCCAGTGTGGGCTTTGCTCTTCCTCTCATTTCTCATTGTGACCTTCTGTGTTGAAGTCCTGCCAAACTATCAGTCAGGATCAAGAAGGTGCATGAGGCAGGGCCTTGCAGGTCTATTTGTGACAAATCCATACGTGGCCCAGGAGATCATCATAATTTTGTAACTGTGTATGAAGAACAAGAGGGAATAGTGACTGGCGAGAAGAGAAGAATACGCTGAAGAGGGAAGGAGATAGAAAGGGGGAGTAACATCAGTCCCTGAGAATGTAAGGAACTCCTCTATACCCCTATGTACTACAGGAGGGTATGAAAATACAGTGATGGGTTTTGTTCTCTCTGTGCAATAACAATGAAAGTGAATCATTTTCTTTCTTAATGATGCAAGGTCAATTCACTATATACAGGCCCTGCATTTCGGAAGATGCTGGAAAAGCTTTGGACTCCACTGATATTTATTATCTTCAATTACAGTTCAAAGATCTTGTAATGCACTTGTGCACAACTTGATATCAGACTATGTTCTCTCAGGTGTCAAAATTTTCAGGTTTATCTATTTCACTTACCATACATACATATCCATATGCATATGTATATATATATATATATACACAAAAAAATTCCCAACCCTTAATGGCTTATGTGGCCATTAGCAATTTTTGTGTGTGTATGTACAGTAGCACAGGGCAGAGAAACATGAACTAGATTTAATCTCATTAATTCAGAATGTAATGGTGACCAAGATATGGTAGTAGAAAGAACAGGCTTTTTGAAGGAAGAGTTGTCATTATCTTGTGTTGCATTACTTTAGCAGGTGGGGAGTTTTGGGTGGAGCTTCTATGGACTACTTCTTTACCAATATTAAATTAGAAAAGGGAACTACTAAGTTGTTTTTCAGATGTGAATCTGAAATCTCTAGTTTTGCAGACGTCACTGCTTTTGTAAAGTGTACTAGTAAAAAGGAGAGAAGTTTTGTGTTTGAAAATGCTTATATCTGGCTGTTAGTATAAATTCTGTGACAGAATAAAACCCATGGGGAAGAAAACCCAGTGTCTTATTTAATCTAAAGTAAGAGCAACTATATTATTTTTTAGCTAGAATTGTAAATTATTTCAGGCTGAAAAATAGATACATAAACACCTTGTCTTATTTTATCCCTTTGTGGAAATAATGAAGTCCAAACTTTTTGAACTATCTTTCATATTCATTAGGCTGTTGCTGAGGGCTTGGCTTGGTATGCTCTAACACAGCCTGAAATGAGAACTGCTGAGCATCTACCTTTGGCATGTTTCATGCCTATAATCCACATGGCACCTCTGAAAATCGTATTTAAAAGGGGACGGACCAGTGAATGTAGAAGTCCTTCCCGAAGTGCCACTTCTTAGGTATTAGACCCTTTCCATCATGTGTCAAAAGCTTGGAAATATGAAAGCAAAATAAACAAACAACAAATCCTATAGACAACAAAATAGCTAGCAAAGCTTTATAGCTGTAAATCTTCAATATTTGTATGACCTTTGTTCAGGTAGCATCTCAGAATACATGCCTCTGAATGTGTACGGTGTTGACTTTGACACCTTGAAAGACCCAGAAATGTTATGATCTCTGTTTTACAACAGGAGAGCTAGAGTTCAGAGAAAAACTAGGTTCTTCTAGTAACTACGATACCTACCCACACAAACATACCTAGTGGAATTATTAAATCGCTTAGGCACCTAATGTGCTCAATGAGTTTGCAAATC
The DNA here is from genome assembly GCA_025447955.1 of Psilopsiagon aurifrons. Lineage (NCBI taxonomy): Eukaryota > Metazoa > Chordata > Aves > Psittaciformes > Psittacidae > Psilopsiagon > Psilopsiagon aurifrons. The sequence goes on from JAOEHY010020651.1 coordinate 23,119, forward strand.
CCATGACTCCTCCAAGACCCTTTCAAGCTGTTTCTCTAGCCACTGAGACTATCTTTTGTCTCTGAATTTTTAAGCTATGCCTGTAGCTTTCATATCATTACAATTTTGCAGGCAGTCCAGCGCCAGCTAGAAGAGTTGGAGGAAAGACAAAGAGCTCTGGAGATTTTTGGTGTCAAACTGGAGAGAGAACTAAGAGGAGAATCAGGTAAATTAAGCAGTGTGTGTTTGGTGGTGGGGTTTGTTTGGTTGGGGCTTCTTTTTCTTTTAAATCACATTTTTCGAAGCAGAGAGGTTTTAGTGACTGTCATAGAAATACAGTTTAGCTCAAAATCTGAAATGAAACAATAACTAGAAGCACAGAGAAAGCACTGTTTGCCTTTTTTTCCAAACTCCGTTAGCTCAAGCACCTTTACGCTGAATGCTAGAAATTTACTGTTGGTTGTCACAGATTTGGAATTATTTGCCTTTTGAACCTGAATCTACATCCTCCCCAACCCCTTCTCTCCTTCCCTTGTTTTTCAAAAACCCATCCTGGGCTTAATTTCATCCTCTGGAGGGAACCCATGAGGTTTCCAGGAGCTGTATCTGCATCTCAGTTACTAAGCCAGCAGCAGCTCGTGCCTAGTAACAGAGTCCTTAATGACTTCTCTGGAATGTGAGATGCCATTAATACAATTAGAGTCAGCGGCCATGCTATAGCAACAGCAGTATCAGGTGCACAGACCCAAACCATGCAGTTTTTCCCCCAGCACATAGAAGGTAACAGGGACATTGTCCTGCCCCCTCCAGGTTGGAGGCAGGGTTTTCACTCACCTGAACTGTCAGTCCCAAGCACCAGGACCATGTCATCTTCCCACCAAGCCAGCCGTGCCACTGCTCCCCAGCACACATGGAGTGAAGCTGGGGAGACCTCCCACAGAGGGATGGGACATCTGGGAGCTCCTGCCAGGCTCAAAATGGAGATGGGAATGTGAACCATGTGTATAAAGGACTTCAGAGGGGGCTGTGGTTCTGTGCTGAAAGGGCTCTGGGGAGCCTGATTGCGAATGTGTCATTATTTACCTCTGTTTTAGAAAGCTGAACCTGGTGCTTTCATGACAAGCAGTTGCACAACACTGAAAACCTAGATATGTTTTGGCGCCTGATCTTTTTGTTGTCTTAGGTGGGCAACCTAGCACAATATCTACATGCTGGCTTTTTTTAATGCCATGTTTCTTAGCAGTGATTGCCCCTATTCTAACACTGAAATAATCAAGTCAGCTAGACAGCATTTGCCCAACCTTTTATATTTATTAACTGATTTCCTATATTTGATAGTGCCAACCTATTTCAACTGTTATTTAAAGCCTAGCATGTTTTCCTTAAATGAAAGAATAGCCTTTTATGAAATGGCACCCACTTTACCACCTGTGAGAAAGTCTGCAAAAAAGACTTTGAGGATTTGTTTTGATTAGCTTTTTCTTTACTGCTGAGCTGTGTAAGGGTGGTTGGTTTTTTGGAAACCTCAAAAACCAGAGAGCGACACGAAACTTCTATCTCTTGGGATAGATGCCAAAACCCAAGATACATGGCCTACAGCCACTTCTTGTTTTTGCTGTTTTGACAATCTCATTTCCTAAAGAAGGCTGTCTGCCAAGAGATTGATGCTTCTCATTCTCTTCCCATCTTTAGTAATTGGATTGCCCTCGTTAAGGTGAAAGTACTATCTTTTCTCCCTGTTGATTGTGTGTAGGTGGCCAGTTACAAATAGGGCAGATACTGAGGAGTAGGACGTTTCTGCGTCTCAATAACTCTTCTGGTGCGAAAGCATGAAGCTGCAAGTTTCCCAAACAAAATGTGAATGCTTTGTTGCTTGTGATAACACACATGTAATGATGCAGGAATAGGTGAGTTTAATATTCTGTTCAACCTTCTTAAAAATAACATGCATTATTGCTTAATGAATGACCAGTGTTTATTAGGTTAAGTTGTATTTAAGCAGGTCTGTGCTTACGCAATTCAAGTGATTTAATAGGTATTATTAAGGTAATTAGAAAACGATCACAGTTCAGCAATAATATTGAGCTACAAAGGTTGTGAATAACCAAATTTAGAGACAGGCCTGCAAACACTAGTCTTCAGTGACATTTACGCAACTCTTCTCTAATAATTCTGTAAGCCTGAGATGAATGGCCCCTTTGTTAGGAGGAGTTATTCATTAGCTCCTCAACTGAATTAGAAGAGAACATGCGTGGGTGCAAAACAACTGCCATGAAGACTGATGAGCAAAATGAGGCTTTGATGATCTTCTAATTGTAGTGACAGCAATTCATGCATTTAAAAAAATAAAAAGAAAAGAAATAGTATCAGTCCTATGAATAATTTTTCAAGCCCATTATTCACTTTATTCTGGTTCAAAATACCAAATAATAAATCATTGTTGCACTGTCGCTTTGTTTTCCACTGACATTTGCAGAGGCTTATGGAGATCTTCTGCCTACAAGAAAATACAGAAATAAAAATCTCAAAACACGCTTTCCACTGAAATTAGCATAACCGATCAGTGACTAAACAAATCATGAAATAAGAAAATCTGGGTTGAGAGAACGTTAAGAAATCTCTCTGTGTTTTGGAAGGTGAACAAATATCTGCACATGTTGCCGTTAGTTTTTTATTTCATAAGGATCGTATTCAAGGTTTCTCAGAACTTTCAACAGCCAAAAGAAATCAGATTAAACCTTGTAGGATTGAAGAATATGAAGTTTAGCTGTTCCTAAAAAGGTGCAAACTGTCCAAGCCCCCTTTACTGTGTGACTTGTCTCTGGAGAGACAGTGTAGCATCACTCTGGAGAACAGAAGGTTGATGTTTTGAGAACTGTGTTCAGTAAATACTCCCATGCAGCCTGTCATTCCCTAGAAGTATTGAAAATAGAAATAGCTACAATGCTATTAGAAGAGTATTTGACTTTCAAACAGTATCTATGTTAAAGGAGACTTGGGTAAACCAGGAGGCAAGTTTTGCTTTAGCAATGCTGTAAAAGAAAGCCACTATGGCTCACAAAACAAACTCACAAATGGTTTTCCCCCTAACCTTTAAAAAGATCTGTCATACTGCATAATGCAAAATACTTCATTGGCTTGTTCTGCCCTTGGAAGGCATAAAACACTCTATCAGAATTAAATAACTATTAACATTATAAGTAAAAACATTTGAAAAGCTCAGGGAAAAAATGTCCCTGGGGACACCTGGGGGGGCATTCTATGGGATAGACAATGAGGAAAAACAAGGGCTATTTTTTTTTCTGGCTTGGACTGAGGATTTTACTAAAATGAGTGGCATTTTTATAAAGTGCGTTACTCTTTGCTTACCTCAGTCAAGCTACACACAGTCTTTTAAGTGTAAATAGGAGACATAAAAAGAAAAAAAAAAAATGCCTAATCAAGAAAACAGCAAAAAGGGAATAGTAATTCTCTGTGTGTGTATGGGACCTACACATACCCACAATTGTGATGGGTTTACTGTCGATTAGTTAAATCAAATTTTGATGATAACTTCTGAGGGTGGCACATGAAGATTCTGGGAATGTTGCATCCCTGCACTGGGTCTGAGAGAAGCCACTGCTGGCATGTCGTAGTGAGAACTGCTCCAGCAGTCACTTTGAGAACATGTTTTTTATCACCGCTCACTGACCTGGAAGATCCCATGGGAGCACATCAATTACTGACAAGTTTTAATGGAGTCAGGCAGAAATCGGACCAAGACTGCTCTTCCTTCTCCTGCTGTTTAGCTTCCCATTTCATGGTAAATTCAGATTGAGGTCAAATCCTGGTAAGAAATTGCAGAACCGAATCCAAGCCAGCATGACTCTTGTCCTCAACATGGGGGCCCATGTAATTCCTCCAACACTGGCAGGAGGATGACCATGCCTGATGAAGGCACAGAAATGTGCTGGTGAACATCTAACATTTCTCTTCTGCTCAGGAAGATTGCTCAGGGGCTGCACTGGGCAAGATCACTGCTTGCCCAAAGGAGATGGACTTTAAACTGCTGTTCTCGAGTGGAGTCAGCTCCTGGCTTTGATGTTAAAGTGATGGACAGCTGATGCAGTAGAGGCAAGATGGTAATTCCTGGGGCTGACAAAAAAGCACGTTACAAAATGACAAGAGAAAGGCATGTCAAACACTCCTGAGCTGTCCAGGACTCAGGCTCTCTTGCCAGTTGGTGACTTTCTTTTGTAGTTGTCATCTCTGGAGCTTGAACCTGAGGCCTTTGGGCTTATATCTCAGCACCCTCAGTCATCTGGAATAAAGGTGCAGTCCACTCACATAAGTCTCCATCCACAGAAAATAGCCAAGCTTATTTATGGGTGGGTCATGCTTGGTTATCTAGCAGTGTGATATAAGGTTGGAGGAGCAGAGAGCTGTGTTCTCCTGCCTGCTGGCAGCACCTCCTTTTGCTTTGTCCGAGGTCCGGCTGGCCCTGCCTCCAACAGACAGTGGTGGAGTGTGCAACTATCATGTGCTGAGGCAGGAGCACAGGCTGGCTGTTGGTTTCATGCTTCTGAAGGGGCCAGCGTGTCACCTGAATTGTTGCCTCAACCTGGAGCAGTGTAAGATATTTAATTCCTGCAAGTGATCACTATTTTGTGACAACAGATGGCAGATGGGCAGAGCAGACATTGTGGGAGGTGTGTTTGCAGTGCTATCACTGATGTAATTCTGCTTCAAGGGGTGTTGAGGTGGGTTTGTTTTGTGAAGAAAATTAATGGAAAATGTGAAGTGATGAGCACGTTAGAAAGGGCAGCAAGGAAAATAAACACATATGTGCTCTGATTTGCCACTTGAAAACACACAGGGGTTCTTCATTGCCAAAGATTTTTGTACAGACAGCACTTTAGGTGATTTAAAGGCCCTCACCTGGTGAAAGAAATCTATCCTCTTCAGCAAGGCAGAGTCAAACTGTGAGATCTTTGGGAGACAGACCATCTGTCCTCGGTTCAGCAGCAGCAGTCTTTTTTCTCCTTCTTCTGATGGTGCTATGGAACTGATGGACAGGGGTAGAGCAGTTGATGTCATCTACCTGGACTTGTGCAAAGCGTTTGACACTGTCCC
>JAOEHY010020653.1:0-13962 GCA_025447955.1 Psilopsiagon aurifrons
TATGAGGAAGAAATTCTTTACTGTAAGGATGGTGAGGCACTGGAATGGGTTGCCCAGGGAAGCTGTGAATGCTCCATTCCTGGTAGTGTTGCAGGCCAGGTTAGACAGAGCCTTGGGTAACATGGTTGAGTGGGAGGTGTCCCTGCCTATGGCAGGGGGGTGTTGAAACTAGATGATCATAAGGTCCTTTCCAGCCCTAACTATTCTATGATTCTATGAACAATAATAATAATCCAGAGCAACAGAGTGTCCTTTTGGCAGGTTCGGACATGATGAGGGTTGTCTTTCCAGCAACCCAGACTAAATTTAGTCCAAGGGAAAACCACTGTGTTGCCTACAGTGGTCATGTAGGGAACTGAGCACCATCTTCTCTTACAGTGACAAACTAATAAAATAGCCAGCAAGTGTTAAACATGTATTTTCAGAACTGGCCACTAGCTTTTTCTCTGCTGGGGAGCTTAAGCTTTCATTTTAGAACATGCTAAACCCTTTAAAAACAGTGACATGATTGCTATTATCAAACCTCCTTTAAAGTTTGTTCCTGAACAGTTATTACCGTATAAAGCACTTTCATAGTCATAACCAAAGTACTTGTCAACATGTGCATTTTACTATGTATTAACCTTGCTTACTTTCACTGCATTCAATTCATTAGCATATTATCTCAATGCAGTTGTGCGGCAGCAGGTATTTAATGACTGAGAGGGAAACTTTGCTCTGCTTTATGCCTTCCAGATCAGCCTAAGTATTTATTCTGACTTTAACCTCTGTATCTTCTGTAAGCTTTTCCTTTCACCACCCTTTCCACAGCTCCAAATGTTCTTGTCTTATTATTCCTTGTTTTTTCCCTCTTTTTCTTCTATGGATTTCTACATAGTTATACCCTCCAACAATGAAAGAAAAGTCTATAATGTCATTGTAGATCTCCTTGTGATAGAGAGTGGCCAACATTAGCCACTGTCCCAGTGACATTTATTGGCTTAGTGAAACAAGGTCATACATAGCTCCTTCCAAGCTTTTGTTTCCCACAGAAGTAGATGTTCCCCAGAAAAACATGTAAGCTTGGAGAATAAACACCTAGAAGTTATATGCACATCACTATTTTAATTCATACACCAATCAAGGACATTCAAAATAGCAAACAAAAAACCACAACCCCATTTAGGAAGGAGTACCTGCCTCAGTTCCTGAGTGCATGCGGTCACTGTGCAAAGCTTCTGCTTCTGTGATTTCCAGAGAAGTTAATGAAAAATTCTCAGAAATGTCAATAAAATGGAGCTGGTTTTCTCTTTTAAGCCAGATCAGCTGTGTTCTTCTGACTTTAATTTAAGGGTGGGGAGTCAAGCATCTTAAACAGCTTCCTTCCTCACCAATACAATACCAAAATATTCATATGCTTTTTCCTCATGCGAACTTCATAAATGAGGTTGTATGCAGCATATATCACACTTTGAGGATATTTTGTTGGCTTGCACATTTCTTCATTTTAAAGATTTTATCTTAATTATTTTTCACCATTCAACATCACTGAGACGTTTTTACTTGTAGCTGAACAGGCAGGTGATCTACATAAAGAAATCCTCCAGGCTCAAAAGGGAGAAATGCTAAAAGTAACCTCATTCTAACTTGATAATTACAGCAGCAAGTTGGGAGGCTTTGTGCTGTGCAGAGGCAGTATAGAACAGCAGGATCCAGTTGACTAAGCACAAACATGCTGTGTTTCTGTATATACCTTGGAGTAGTTGGGGCATCCACGCAAGGTTGGCAGCACTGGCAAGGGTCCTATGGGAAATTTGTATCCTTCTGGATCAGCAGTTAGAGGCCAGGTGGGATCCTGAGGGCCTCTCAAATGTCCCTGAACACCTGTGTTTTGGCAACTGAATCAGTACTGAAATACAGCACTCCCATTCCAGGAGGCAGGATTTTGATTGAGCTTACTCTGATACCACTCCTGATAGAGTTAATGAGATAAGAACCAGTTTTTCAAGTCTACAGGCTGAAAAGAATTACTTTAAAAAGTGAATAGGTAAACCATGTGTATGTCTCACCAGATTTTTGAACACATAAATCAAATTCCTTTCTTCTATGAAATCATTATACTTTGTAAAAGTGATTCACTGTCTTGTTCTAATTTTGTTGTTAATCACTTAAGACATTCTTACTGTGCTTTCGGGTTCCCTCTATATATATATTCAAAAGTTTTCAAACTTTTCTTTTTTTCATTGTTGATGTTCCAAGACATACATGGGTTTAGGAGATACAAGTTTAAAAAAGAATTCCAAATGTGCAATATAAAACATAAAAAACCCCTCTAAGTCTTTGCAACGCTGGATGTACTAGTCCTATGCTGATTAAATGCGACTTTGTATAGCTTGAGACTTAGAAGAACTGATGCGTTAGAATATGGTTTTCTAGAAAGCTTGCATATTTTATGAAAGCTTTCACAAAAACTTTATGTCCTGTATACATTGCAGGTTTTATTGCAATTTCTATATTTATTAAAATAAATATTTTATTTATTCACTGTTAGTGAAGTGTGACTCTAGTGCAGTGAAAGTAGGTCTAATTAAGTATCACTTCTGATTCTGATTTGATCATTTCAAGAAGGTGCAGAATAATTTGCAGAAGTCTTAGATTGGTAGCATCTGCTTTTGGCTTAGAATTTACTACCTCTGTGACAGAAGTACAAAGAATATTTTTGAAGCTGCTAAGTCAGAAAAACAGAATGTCACTGTAAAAATCTGAGAGTGGGTTTTTTTCCAGTGAGGAAAAATATTAAAAAGCTATTAATAATTATTTGTTACTAAAACCTTCATCATTTCATCTACTTTCTTGTCTGATTTCAATTCATTGAAAAAAGACAGAATAAATGAACAAGCTTTAACTTGTGTATCTTTGTGGCAACAAAAGGTATTTCCTAGATGAAGCTAATCTAGCTCTCAAAAGGAGTCACTTCTTTTTTTAAGTTTGAGAACTTCTGCTTTTTGGTTAGATCTTGGATTAATGCCTTTTGGAGGACAGCAAGAGCATCAGAGCTAGTAACCCTGAAAACTGAATGACTTACACGCTGTATGGAAACTTCAGAGGGTTAGGCAATGAGGCCTGGTAACTTCCTTGCTTTATAACTTCTGACTTGCTATGAGTGCTTGTAGCAAGAAACCATTTTACCAGGCAGGTGGCCCTGACAAAGAAGGGTCACTTGTTTGTAACCTAATCTCTGAAAGAGTGTTTTCAGTTGCAGGGAAGATGAGAATTATTCAAAAAAAGTTTCACTAAGAAAATTAAATAGGCACCAAAAAATCTATTTAAAACTAATTGCAAAACAGACTATAAATAATGATTGGAATCTATCCTCTTTTAAAATAATATTTTCTGTTTAAAATATGACTTTCAATAAAATTAATTTCTCAGGTTACCAACCTGCCCGGTTAGATACTGCCAGAGTCCAAGAAGAGACAAGAGTTATCAGAGTTGTCTTACTTTTCAGCAAACCGTTGTCAGCTTTTCTATTGCAAAAAATACTTTTTGTTTTGATTGTGCTGCTTGCCACAGATGGCTTGGGAGCACTAGCAAAGAGAAATCTTAGTGTACAGTGGGGGATCTCATAAACACAGTGGGTTGAGGGAGGCAGTAACATTACTATCTTATTGCTCTTGCTACTGCTGAATCACATTTCTCACTACTGTAAAAAAAGATAAATTCTTGTATCTGCATGGTCTTGCTCTTCACGCATGGTTTACTTGCCTTCAGCATAGGCAGAGGCTTAGGAGTATTGTTCTAAAAATAACGTAAGAAATTTGCTAAAGGTAGGGGAGACCCTACTTAGTATGCTATTTTAAAGCCCCATTACTCATGTTTTGCAGAATATTGGCTCATCTTGCTACTGCATCTCTGAGTTATTTTACACACACTTCATGTAGCACAGGACAGTTAGAAGAAAAATATTACTGTCTACATATTGGCTATGGCAGACAAGCCTAACTCTGGTGCCATGTAATAGTGAAAACAGTGATACTCCCTTGGCTAGTAGAGTAGTTCAGAGTTGATGTATGCCTTTCCTTTGATTTTAATTCAGCTCTGCTTAGAACGGATACTTTGATTCAGTCAGGTGCAAACTTCATCTGTTTCTTAAAGTTGAAGCTTTAGGCTTTCCACATGTAATTAAAAATAACAGTCTAACACTGGCTAAGGCACATGTTCAAAGCAGAAATCTGGGAGAATGGTAGTTGGTAAGGCAGTCAGCTCAGAGTGGAGAGCCAGCAAATGTCTGGAAGCATGCTTTAGTTGTCTTGATTTTCTTCTTTTCCCTGCAAGTATCATATTTAGAGCTGCTTTCACTGAAAACTCAGGTTAAAGCATCCAGCAGACCCCACAGTGCAGAGGTAGCCAGTCTGGCAGTGAAGTCACCCATCACAGCTCTCTTCTCTGCAGAAGGATAACTCGCTCCCAGCAGCTAAGTAACAGCATCAGTTTTCTGAGAAGGGTCCCATTTCATTTTTAGCTTTTTTTGATACAGTACTCAGCTTTTTGGTAAGAAACTACACTGTCTTCTGAGGAAAAAATGCACTGTAATTCATTCCTGGCACCTATTAATGACTACTGCGCTTTCTGAGAATACATGTAATCATTATATTTGGTGGTTTTCTGGTAGATTGCAGGTGCATTTGAAAAAAACACAGGTTATTAAGTCATAAAGGATGTAACTCCCTCTCACAGTGATTCCCTGGACCTTTTGTGAAATTCATCAAAGAATCAGACTAAAGATAACCTAAAAATATTTTCCCAATCTTTAAATTAGATCAACCTTGAATGTAATTCTTAAGAATCTATCCTTTGTTTTTAAAATAACGCTTTCTCTTTAAATAAAGTTACCTTCTTGTATGTTCAGAATATTCAAGATCATTTACATCCTGTTTTACATCATCTTCTAATGGTGTAAGATGAGAAGAAAATAGTAGCTGGCATCATTGCCACACAGAGGTCTATCTAAAAGCCTTTGCATTTGTTCTTATATAATAGTAATTGTAAAATGATATCTCTGCCCATGGCTGGGAAGATTAACCAGTCTTCGTCTAGCAGGATGCAAAGACAATTTTCCTTCTTCTGAAGGCCTCCTGCACTGCAGTTACTACAAAATCCAACTTGCAATGATGTTGCTTTGTAAAAATATAATGAAAGGATTCAGAATAGCCCTTTTAAGTAAATTGCTTTGCATGCTTTACTGTAGTTTGTTGGAAAGCACTTCTCATTGTACTGTTTTTTATCATAGCTTTTAACATTATCAGTTGGTACTTGATACAAAGATTACTCTTGTGTAATGAGCATGATGAAAGACCTGTTTGTGTCTCATATCAAGCACACTGGAGATCTCTTGCAAACTAATTACCTTTATGAGAGCAGCTTGCAAATACAAAGCACTCTAAAAACCTAGGTTCATATTTCTCGCTTCAAATGGAACTACAATCAAACCTTATCCTTAAATGAACTGAGCTTTAATTTACACCTAAATATATACCAAGAATAACTTCTCCAGCTCCAGCGTAACTTTATACAATCCTAGGGGTCTTCCCAAACAGATATAATTGAAAGGTTGAAGGCTTTATTTGTCAACTCAGCAATGTCAACATGCTAGTGAGTCATCTGTTGACTGTTATAAACTACACATAACTAGGGCTACTTTTGTTGCTCATCCTGATCCTGTACTACTATGATCTGATGGATTCTGATTTAAAGGAAGAGCAGTTTTAGACCAGAAATATCATGACGGCAGTTAGCCAAGACCTTTCTTATGTAAGGCAAAACGTGCAATGAACAGCTGACATTATTTGTTCTCTGAAGTAAGTCCAAAGCAATTTAACACAAGTCTGTAAGCATAAATTATGGTAAAGTAACACCGTTGCATGGTTTGAAAAATCCTTGTATCAAATCAAGGCTTGTAGCCTTTCAGGGATTTTGGAGTTACAAAATAAACTGCAAAGGAAATAAATCTATACCTGGCCTAAAGTCAACTAACTGATGGAAATTTCCTGTCCAAGCTATGCTCACTCTAGAGTTGTGGTTTTCTCTCAGAAATGTTGTCTTTCTTTGTCTCAATCTACCCTACCTGTAGCTAATACTGCACATTAACAACAACTGCAAAGTAAAAGGAAATAATTCTTAAGACTGAGATGCCAAATATGCAGCAAGAGCTGAGAGGAGGACTGGAAAAGGTCCATGAGTGAACTAATGGTGTTAATATGAATTAGTGGTTTCACTTTCTGAATTATTTGACGATGCTGGCATAAAAGTAACGTACTCTTCAAACTGTAGCAAATTATTTAAATAACAGACCAGATACTGGCAGTATTCATCAAGACACTATTTATCCCCTTTAGAGAAGGACAAGAACATGGATCTTGTACAGTAGTATAAAAATATTATTCCTTGTGTAGGAGCACAGTGTTAATGGCAACCAGCAAGCCGGTACAAGAGGTAGCTGAAAGGGCGGTTTGTGCAGCTGGCTAGGGGACAATCTGTGGGAGCAGGTCAGGAAGGCAGAGCTGAGAGGACTTCCTGTCTTTCAGTAAGAGCTTGAGCAGATTAGGTAGTGAAGGGAAAAGCAGTGCAGGGCCTGAGGAGGCAGATTTGACAGACAGAATGAGAAGCTATGAAGACAATTTTGGCAGAAAGTGCATGTGCGCTCATGCATTTAAGAAGAGAGAAAGCTGTGATGGGGAGAGATGAGGGAAGTGAGAAAGGCTGTTTGAGCAGTGGAACAAGGTCTTGGAAATAGCTTGAGAGGAGAGCAGGGAAGAGCTGGATGTGTGGGGTGATGGAGAAAGCAGACACAGATGTTAGCTTTTTTTCTCATTCAGACGGATAGACAGGCAGTAATATTTCTAGCAGTGATAGAAAGGTAGGAACACAAAGCTGGCTAGGATCTTGGCCATGATATATTTAAGATAAACTCTTCAGGAAAAAGTGTCAGAAATAGTGATGTAGGAAATAATGAAGGGAGGCAGCCTGAGTTAAAAAAGAAAAATAAAATAAAAAAATCAGGGCTAAGGTTGACCTTGTCTATTCTTGTGTCTGTCTTTGCTTCAACACAAAGTAACCAATTTTTCTACATTAGACCATAGAATCACTATCTTCTCCCGCATTAGCTTTAGGAAGGAGAGGAAAGAATGAGCAGGTTTCTGACAGGAACTTAGTTACCCTTCAATCAGTAGGGTTAGTATGCCTGTCCAGTGTATCCTGTACTGCACATCTTCATATTTTATGTTCAGCCAGGTGGCATTTTATGCTCATTTTCACATTTTGGACCACACTTCAGGTCTGCAGAGATACACAACATGCTTCAGCATCAGAATTTCCTTCTTACTGTCAACTAACAGCACACAGAGCAGTTCACCTTGCTTGTGTCAAAGCAAGTCAGAACTCATTACTAATTAAAGGGTGGCCATATACTGTTTTCTTTAGGCACTCAATTAAAGGCAGGTGTCTGGCCCCTCATCAGTTGTAGGTGGTCTTTTCCTCTTGGGTTGTTTTTCTTTTCTTGGTGGTGACTCATGTGTTTTCTTCACTTCTGAAATCTGTAGAACAACCCATGATCATTTTGTAATATTCTCTCTAGTTACATTTGCAAAAGTTTCCAAGTAACAGTCAGGACTTGGTAACTCATTTTTCTTATTTCTTTGCTTAGGTACACATTTATTCCATATTCCTAATGGTGGTTAGTGATCTCAAAAGACATGTAATAACAGATGCACATGGGTACAGGGCAGACACGCCAATTTTCCATTGATGAGTTCAGAGGACACTGTAAATTATGCCTGCTGCCAGAAGACCCCAGAAATGAAACACAGTTAATCAGAAGGTTCCTGTGTTGTTTATCCTACAATTTGGGGATTTGAAATCTAACCCCTCTCTCTGTCTCTTCCTCTCAACAGAAAAGCTGAGAAGGCGCCACATGTTAGGATTTAGCTGCTTTTGGATATAATTACACAAAATTCACATTGACTCTGGGCTCTTTGCCAGAGTACATGCTGACAGAAGACAGCATAGACCTTGGTTTGATAATGAACCTTTCTTCAGTCATCAATATTTTACATTAAATAGTATAATCATTGAATAACTGTTAGCTTGAGGGGCAAGAACTATAAAGATCCAAGCTTGATCTTTGCTTAGTGCAAAAAGATCAGAAAATGTTCATGAGGCTATGTGACCAGGATTGTTTTCTGTAAGGGAAAAACTCATTTAAAATGGACTGTTTACCCATACCAGTTTACTAGTGATAAGCTCCCATCTTTGGAAAAACACTGCTCTTCAAGAAACAGTCATCTGCTTACAGTTGAACCACATCACTCTTACCTTTAAAAAACACCACCACCTGCTCTAGCAGCCTACTGCTTATTTTAAGTGGTGGTGCATAAGTAAGTTTTGCCCAGTCTTTATACAGCTGTTCCTTGCCGGAAATGGTGTATGGAGCTGTTTCCTTAACCTTGCCCAGCTCCTGTGTGTGCCAAGATCATGGGCTCTTCATGCTCTGGAATTGAAGAGCTCACCCCTCCAAAACTTCCTCAGTGCACAGCTAAGCAAAAGAGGGTGAGCAGGGAAGGAGCAGGGGCATAGGGAAAATAGGGGAAAGAGTCTGGCTGTGTGTCAGGGGCTAGCCAGATGGCAGGCAGGCCAGCTGGGGCAATAGCTGAACCAGGTTGCCTGACACCCAGAAGTCCAGGACAAATGGCTGCTGCATGTGCACAGTACGCTCAGAATACATTAGATTTGTCATGCATGTGCAGGCCATCTGTGAAGCAAATGCTCAGTAGTCCCAGTGAGCTGAGATGGAAACATGAGGGCCTCTGCAGAGCACAAGTGTCACTGGAAAGCGGTTCCCTGCTGAACTGGGTGACGAAGGACTCTGACCCTCTGTGGTAGCCATACTGCATTTCAGACTGCCAACACTAAAGGTTTTTTCAGTGACAGCATGACCATGAGAATATTACACACAGCCGTGGAATACGATGGATGTTAAATTGTGCCCACAAAATACATCTGTTTTTGAAAGTGGGCAATTGCATACTCCAACAGCTTATTTAGGCAAACTATGTAACCATTCACTTTCACCATTTTTTATACAATGCCAGCTGCTGGCAGTGAAATACTAACCTTTCTTGCCCTCCCTCCATTACATGGCACTGTTGGAGTATGAGGAAAGCACACCCAGTTAAATCCGAGTTTTGGATTTAACTTGTAACTACTGCTGTTTTGAAGTCTTCTGGAACTGATTTTAGTGAGATATTCCAGAATCATAAAAACATAGAAAAAGCTTTGGTTGGAAGTGACCTCTGGAGGCTCTATAGCCCGAACTCCAGATAAAGTAAGGCTAACTGCAGGCTTAAACAGAGCTTTGTCCAGTTGAACTATTAAAACCTCTGATGATGGAGACCCCACAGCCTCCCTGGGGTCCTGTGCCAGTGCTGGCTGTTGTCATAGTGATGCAGACTTCTCTAATGTCCACCTAGAAGTTATTTCATTGCAAGTCATGACTAACACTTTCACTGTGAACCTTGAGAAAATTTTAATTCTGTCTTCTCTGTAAGTCCCTTTTACAGAGAGGGGGATGAATTTTGAATGACATTTCTATCCTGCTAGTATTTCTTCGCTTCAAATCTTATACTCTATTTGTTCATTCATTCACAATCAGAGAAAGGATTGTGAATGATTGCATTTAGCATTTTATACATAGGCGCATTTCTTCTCCATACTTAGAATAAGCTTATTATCAGAAAACTTGAGTAGAGAACTATGCCTAAGTGTGAGATCAAAAGACAGGTTTTAAACTTGTAAGCAATGACTTTCTTTGTGGATAATATCTGTGTACTCTGAGCAAACCATTGCATGAACATCTAATTTTTTCTCTCTTTCTATGACATTGCACAGATCTATTTTTTACTCTGGATTTATAGACAGTGAAACAGCACATTTTTTTTTTTACATAAGGCTTTTCCTACTTCACAAGGACATCATGAGTATAAATGCAAAAATTATTCTATGCATACCTCAGAGAAAAATGTGCTTAACAAAAGCATTTGTATATTTTTTAGAAGAACAGTACCTTTCCAGAATCCAGCCAGGAACATTTTTTGAGGGGCAAAATGATTAATGAAATGAACTAGAGATTATACAGGTATTAGCTATTTCTCTTTTTGGAAATCTTATTTCCCTCATTAAGATCCTCTTTGAGTGGATCTGAGTCCAGAACCACTTTGAATCTTTGAACCTTTCTATAATTCTTACAAAAATTTTCTAACTCTTGAATTCAAATTAGCCTCATGAATTGTGTTTTAGGTTTCATGACATGACAATGCTGCGCCATGATGCAAAGACACATAGTAAAAGGTTTTTTCCTCTCTGGACAATTGTTACTTCAGTACCATATGATCTTGAAATAAAAAGCTGGATATGATGCCAAATTAAACATATTTTTATCGTGTTAATCAATCGCAAAAAATGCCCTGCATATTGCCTTAAGCAAACAGTTGCTTTTCTTCCTATGTGTAGAACCTAAACAATGTGTATGGAAAATGCAGATACCATGGAGATCCTCACAGTTGTCTTCTGGTAGTATATTCCTGTAGTTTCTCTCTTCTTGAAATACTCCACTACTATTTACTTTGTCTTTTAATGGATTTCTACAATATTAGTTATTTTACAATTTGATTTTTTTTTTTTTTTCCTAAAAGGAATCTTCAAGCCTATGCCTGACTTGCTAAATGCAAAGACACATGCTATAGGCAATATTCAGTAAACAGTCTCTCACTGAAAAATGTATCAGTTCTTTCTGTCTCTGTCATGTATTCAGGACAAATATTCTGTCTCATCTCAGAAAAACAGCAGTGAGAGAATTGCTCACAGAACACCACCACAAGATGAGACAAAACTTACTCTTTTTATGTGGTCTTTCATTAGTAACCTTTCTAACACAATGAAATGCAGACATCCCTCAGGTTACTGGAAATGTTTAAGTAAGAACAAAAGTAGAACTAGGTAAACAGAGGCTATTTATACTCTTCTGGAGACAAATAATAAGGCTGTAATGGACAGCTATAGGCAGGCAATGACATAGTACCTAATGAAAAGAAATAGGAAAAAGCAATTGGAAAATTTTCTTCCCAATTCCTTCTATGAAAAATAAGTAGGAAAAACACCATGTTAACTGGAAAAAATGCAAATCTTGAAGGTGTCTGATATCCTTCCTGTTATATTAAAAAAAAATGGGGATCTGGAAGCAAGCAAAAGGAAAAAAAAAAAACCTCTAACCCAAAACAAATAATCAGCTTGTTTACGAGGAAGATCACAGCAGCTGGATGAGCAGCAGGAATGGAATGGGACAAGACAGGATGGTCTGGCCCTGGGCCGTGCTCCCCACATGCACAGCCTCCTCTCAGGAGTGACAATGTTCCTAGCCAATAGCCTCTTGCACAAAAATGTAACTCCAGCACTCCTCCCATAGACTGATGAGTAATGCTAAGCAAGGGCCCATGCAGCTTCTGAGACTAAATTAACAGTCTTGTGGGTTTCCTTTTCTGCTTTCCCTTTTCTTTTCATTTTTCCTACTTCCGATCATATAGTTAGATCCTTCCCATGCAATCAATAGCTGGTTCCTAAATCAGCTGCTGTTGAGCCAGATGTTCCAGCAGAAGGACATACCTAATCTGTGATCATGGTTGGGACTGCAACTCTGGAGGAGTAAGAGAGCCAGCTGCTAATAGTGTTGCTAGAAAAACCTTGTCAGCAGCCTGAAAACATTTCAGTCATTTTGTCTACTCCAAAGAAAAGGTGCAGGGTGATTTCTTTACTCACTTTATATCAACTTTCCCTTGTTTTTTTTTCTTCACTTGTTTTCCTCCATTGTATCCTTTTTTCCTTTTTTTGTTTCTTTTCCCAGTATCTCTTTGTCTGTTTCTTGCTCACTGTAGTGCTTCTATCACTCTGCACCTTCTTCTCTTCCCCTCATTATCCTTTTCCCCTGCATTCTCTTTGTACTTCTCTCTGCTTTATTCATTCACTTCTGCAATCCCTCCTGTCCCTCTTTTCAGTTATCCTCATTTAATTCCTGTCAGGTGGTGCCTCTTTTTCTCCCCAGGTTGCCCTGGAGTATCTCTTTTGTTTTAAAATACACCCAGAAACATACTAGCAAAACTAATTGCATGCTACATGGAGTCAGAGGACTTAAACCAGCTGAATCTCTGTTCTTACTGAGAAGGTCTTGGCTCACATCAGCCCTGGGAAAACTACTGAGGAGATGAAAATGATGGACAGCTGGGCATAGTGGTCTTCACCACTGCAGCCCCTCCCATGTACATTGTCCTCTCCTGCTGGCTGTGCTGGCATTTTAAGGTGTTCAAAGCACGAAAGCAGTGAATTTGGCTCATAGAGTAAATGTGACAATGCCACTGGTGGCACCAGGGGAGTTCAGTACTCAGATACCCGGCAGCTGAGTCAGGGAGACAAAAGTTCAAAGAAGGGCAGCATCTACAATCAGAAACATGTTTTGGGCCTGAGGAAAATAGGAGTTAAAAATAGGAACATATGGGCCTAATTACAGAACAAAGGAAAAAGGGTCTAGAAAAAGGAACAGTTTTGGGAAATTAAGAACAGTTGATCAACCAGAGTACTGCAA
This sequence comes from Psilopsiagon aurifrons, assembly GCA_025447955.1. NCBI lineage: Eukaryota > Metazoa > Chordata > Aves > Psittaciformes > Psittacidae > Psilopsiagon > Psilopsiagon aurifrons. Next base: position 12,665 of record JAOEHY010020653.1, read on the forward strand.
ACAAGGTCAGACACTGTGCCTGATTTCCTTAAAGAAGAGATCTGAATCGTGTAACAGATGACCCACACTGTGCATGGGAATTAAATTCACGGGGGCTAAAAACATGAGATGAACACCTGACAAGATGATCCTTACATGGAAAGAATTAGAGTTAACTTTATCCTTGTAGAAAACACACAGGCACAAAGGCTGTACAAAAGCTGTAACAACCTTCAAAGCCTGCAACATAAAAAACCTGCTGGAGTAGACCTACCTCATCTATCTCTTTGAGAAAGCTACTTCCAGCCCTCTTTCTCAGGCCCTTGCAACCCTGCCCTCCTGTAGTGTAGATTATAGAATTGAATGGATTCTCCTTAGCTTACTTCAACTTTTTCTGCTTTAATGAAATATATATTTGAATAGTACTAAGACTCTGAAGATTGCAAAGTTCAGCTGTATTGGCTTTTTTAGAGTAGGATGTTTCATCTGGTCTTTCTGTATGTACACAACTGTTTCTAGACGTTAAAACTCCAATTAATACAATAGTAAATTGGTGACATGGTTTAGTGTGTGGTGTCCCTGGGTTGGAACTAGATGATTTTAGGGTCCTTTCCAGCTCTAACTATTCTATCATTCTATGATTCTATGACAGTTGTGCTACAACTGGAAAAGCCAGTGGCCTTTTGGTGGCAGACTGAAGCCAAACTTCCTTTTGACTTGGGCCCAAATCCTGTGTTAGGGCTTAGATTTCTTGACCCAATTATATTTGCCTGTTTTGAATGGCCTCCATGTTTGTGCAGATGGTAGAAAATTGTCTCACCCATGAGGCAAAGAAGAAACCAGAGGTTTTTATGTCTGGTTAGCTTGGCTTGGACAGGGTAATCTCACACCTGACTGTATATGTTTACAACTCTGTGAGTTACTAATAAATAAGAATGTCCTGGGCTTCACTCAGTTTCCTACATACGGGTACCCAGTGCCAGAGGGTATCCTTCATGGCATCCTGTTGTGCTTGAGACAGACGTCTCCTGCAAATCCTGTATGTCATCTGCTTGCCCAGTGCTGATGGATGCTGTATAGCATCTCAAATGGCGCTGGGTGACTGAATCAAGCCCCTGAATCAAATATTCTAGATAGTTAAAAATAATGTTTCCGACAAATAACTTTGGGATCTGACAAAGTTTGGGAGTCTTCAGGTACAGGATACATGCTTGTGTCAGCTCTCCAAGTAGCAGAGCACTTAGAGTCTGAGTTTCAGTGAACCTTATTAAGTGGAATAACAAACTGTAAATCTGGGAGGATTTATTGTTTGTTTTTTT
>JAOEHY010020654.1:0-17617 GCA_025447955.1 Psilopsiagon aurifrons
GTTCCCAGGCTGAAAATCAAAACCACAGCACTGCACCAGCTACTAAGAAGGAGAAAAATGACTGCTACTGCTGAACCCACGACAAATATACATGAGGAGCACATACTAAGTGCTCCATAAAGATCAATACATGAAACATGCCTACTTAGGACCAGCTCTTCCTCTCAGGCTCATATAGATCTGTTTATTACACTGGAATTCTTTCTAATTAACTCCTGAGAAAAATAAAAACTGTAATGTACACATTAAAAATGAATGTGTTATTAATAAATAATCTGTAATCTGTTTAAACTGTCTTAAACAGATTTAAGCTCTTCAACTTCATTTTAAAATCATAGGATTTATTCACTTACCTGAAGTGTACATGAGTAAAAAAAATAATAGCCAATACAGGCTGGCTGTGAAAAACAGGGATTCACAGCTGTGAAAATAAAGCAAAAAAGGCAAATTATGAGTTATTTCAAATACAATTCAGTCAGGTTTAAAACAATTTCCATAAATGCAGACTAGCAGGTATTAAGACTCAGTTCTATGTTCTAATAAGTTTCTCTTTGACAGCATTTTTTAAATAACAGACAGCTTTCCAGCAAGAAGTGTAGCAGACTTCTGTTTGAAATAAAGGATATCTACTGGACATGGAACTTATGTCATCTTTCCTCACAATCAGTTATTATGACTAGTTAACCAGTTTAAAAATCTACTGTAGCTCCTTTTATTTAATTTTTGTCTGTTTCACCTGCCAGTGCTGGTTCTAGTTACTCTTTCTCTGGTACATTAAAAGCCTTTTTGTATGAGATATTATCTTCTTAGGCCATAGATTTATATAATTTTAAAATAACATATGTAGATACATGTACCACATCAGTAAATAAATATATATCACATTTTTGATGTTTCCAACATCAGCATTTTGAAAACTAACCTAGATTACCTTTAAAGATATACAAGGAAGTTAAAGATCACTGTGGAAAAAGTAGTGGCAAAAATATCATACAAAACAATAAGAAAAGTCATTTGGCTTTGAATAAACTGAATTTGAGTTTTAAGTAGTTTGTAGAATGGACTGGGCTTCTCAAAAAATGTGTTTGGGTTGTTTTGTTTTTTTCTTCAGTACTTTATTTCTTTTATGCTTCTTAGCCAAAGAAGTAAGGGATTTGATTTTCAAATTATTTGATTTGTAAACATTTTTATGGTATTTATAGGTAGTAGATTTTTATCTGATCCTTGAGCCTTATATCATATGTATAAGTGAAATATGTTTCTTAGAAGTACTGTTAATCTTGACAAAACTTCAAAGTATATGATTCTAAATGCTTATGTGGAAAATGTGTGGAAATAAAAGTTTGCAAGACAAAGGGTTTTGATTTGGGTGATTACAGATAGGTGTTTAAAGTTATTTAAGATGATGGGAATCCTGGGGTAATGGTTGTACTTGATGATCGTAAAGGTCTTTTCCAAGCTAGTTGATTCTGTGACAGTAAGGTTTTCCTCTGCTACTCTAAATGGATATTAGTTTTCTGTTGATTGTGTGGTATCATCTGGTCCCACATGGTAGCTCAGATCTAAAATGGATTAAATACCTATATGTGGGTAACCAGTGTTGAAATTCTAGATGGCAGTAGATTGATTAGAAGTTTACAGGTATCTTTGACACATATTGCAGTATTTGTATTTCATAGGCTAGAAGTCTTTGAAAGTAAGATGAGACTGTAAATGTGAATTTGACAGGATTCTTATATGAAGAAAGACATTGCTTTGTTTTTAATACTTTGCATACTCTTAAATTTTTGACAGCCACTAGGAAAACTGGAAAAAAGATTCAGCCGCGGAGAAGGACGTGGGGGTGTTGGTTGATGAGAAAATGAACGTGAGCTGGTTTCAGTGTGCTCTCGCAGCCCAGAAGGCCAAGCGTATCCTGGGCTGCATCAAAAGGAGCGTGACCAGCAGGTCAAAGGAGGTGATCCTGCCCCTCTACTCTGCTCTCGTGAGACCTCACTTGGAGTATTGTGCACACTTCTGATGTCCTCAACATAAAAAGGACATGGAACTGTCTTCTGTCTTATCAAGTGTCGATCTTGACAGTGGTTTAATGCAAGTGTTGTGAATGTTGCTACGGTTCATTGTACATACTAAGAATGAAGAAGGTACTGTAATTTTATGATTGGCATATAAGCACAATTCTATTTGTATGTAGGCAAATATATATATGGGAACTAAGGGGAAGCTTATGCTGCCTCCAATACTTTCTATGGATTCTCAGAGTGAAAAAACAGGTCATTATTTCTATGAATGTTGGATAAGGATTCTAGCTTTTCTTCTATGCCTGTAAAAACAACCTGTGTTCTAATAGGTAAATTCATGAACAACTTAAACTGAATATTGCTAATGATGTTCAGTACTTCAATTTAGAAAAATTATGACATTAATCAAATTCAGGTTAGAAATCCAATGAGGCAAAAAGTCAATGCTGGTTTAGAAACATAAAAAAAAAAAAAAAAAATATTAAGTTACTGTTTTTTTCAGGTTTCTGTGAAAATAGAAATGCAAAGTATTTCCACTCAAGGTCATAGGGTGAAAAATTTGGGTGTTTTTTTCACTTTGGTTCATGCTATACAGAAAGGTGAATAAGTTACCCAATCATATCAATCAATATATTGCTACTAAAATATGAACATTGAACAGGTTTGTTAAATTTTTCTTGTGGCTGCTACAAGGTTTTATTTTAAAAGAGATCTTTGAAAAAAAAAAAAGAACCCCAAACCTCAAAGAAACATGAACCCAGGAGATAAGTATGCAGGTTTTTGAAAGGAAAATATTGTTCAAAGGTAATGAGAAGTGCCAGCTCTAGGTCATGCAAATGACTGAGAGTTCACAAAATGTTATTAAGGAGAAAGTCTCATATAAATTAAGACATTTGATAATCCACCTCTTAGCTTCCTAAGCAGTGAAAGCATTGACTGGGTGATGTCCAGTGTTTCAAAAGCTGTTGCTTCACTTTTTCTCAAGGTTAAATAGTTTTTTCAAAACCATTTATTTCATTTATTCTACTTTTCAGTTCCATTGTCTTTGAAGAATACTGAACACAACACCAAGAACACAACTGTGTCCTCAATGAAATGTCATGCTTCTTAAAGTTAAAATAAAGCGGAAGCTGAACATTCCCAAAAATACAAAGTACTTACAAAAGTACTTTGCTACACTATATTGATCTTCTTTCCAATTGCAATAATTAGAAGTAAAAAACCACAACTAGGCATCCTAAGGAAGCTTCATACAGGTATAGCAAAAAGTTCTTTCACAGTTTTCCAACAGTCTTGGAAGAACAGTCATCTGAATCTTGAAGAACAGAAACCTGAATGAAAGAAAAAAAACAAAACAGGAGGAAAAAACAAAGGACAAAAGGAATACTGTATTTCCCCATGAATATGCATATACTTTTTACTAAACAATTTTCTGCAATTTCATTGGAAAAGAATTTCATATACATATCATTTAAAGTTATTGAAGGAGTCATGAGTCTACAATAGGAAATACAGATTTGGTTGCCTGGTTGTCCATTTTTAAATTTCTCATGGTTTCTTCAATGGAAAAAAAAAAATGCCTGATGGAAGAAAAGAGCTATTTAAAAAAAAAAAAAAAGCCTTATTATCCCCTCAAAACTCAGAAAATATCTCAAAGAAATGCTATGCACCTTAGACTAAGTTCTCTTTGGTATTACTAAGTGCATAATTCGTTTCACAGTGAAACACATTATTCAGTAGTACCACTGTTTATTTCCATTTGACCTTTATTTTCCAATGACTATTTGAGGTTCCAAGGAAACATTTTGAAAAAAGTTGTAAAATATTGTCACCAAGAGCACTTCTTTCCTTACTAAGAAAAGTGACTGCAAATGTGACTAATTGCAAGCATTTATCATTTTCTTGCTCTCCCATTTTTCTATCCTTTACTACAATGCAATCATTTTTGTGATTGATGTCTTCAAATTCATGTGTTTAACTTACTTAGTCATATGACTAAAATGAGTTAAGTACTTAATGGACTTAATGGATAAAAACACTTCACTGAATGTTAGATTATTGTCATGATATGTTATGTGTGTTAAGTCTTATAATTTTTGTCCAAAGATATATTAAATTTTCTCTTGAAATACATCTGCTAAATAAGTTCAGATACACTAATCTCTACAGAATAACTGTAAGTAGTATATATAACATTGTCTCTCATTATCATCATAAGTAATGATTTTAAGGATTTAGTGTGTTAAATTATCAATTAAGTGGCCCAAATGACTCTGTCACCTTCTATTAGACTGAATGTTGTAGGAATCTCCCAGACAACACCTAGAACAGCTTTGTCTCCTGGGTAGTTCTTTCCTTTTTGTTTGGGTTTAGTTTGTCATTTTCTTCCTCCTTATCTCTAATATGAAACACTTTATAGTCATGTCACATTTGGTGCAAACTCTTATCTTTCCATTGTTTGAAAAAAAAAAAATAAATTGGAACTAGAAGCTTTGTTAGTGAATCAGAAATTCTGATCAAAATTAATTATCAACATGTGAATATAACAGGAACTAGACAAAGAAAGATATGCCTTGCTAAATGTTACAGAAAGGAAGTATAAATTTGCAAAGCAGATATTTGATCCTGACTGAATCTGAATCTCTTTCTAGGGGCCACCATCACTGAGGAGTGGAATTTAGCTATATATGTCATGCATAGTCTTTAAAAAATACAGTGTTGATGACACTTTGAACTCTGTGATGCAGTCTAACACTTGAGTTTCCCTTTTTTGGTTTGCCTCTACTTTGTAGTATCCCAGTGTCAGGATTTCATCTCGTAACAGCCATACTCAGCCAATCTGTTGAGATATTTTTTTTTTGTCTTGTTAAGATACATGAGAAATCTCCAGCACAAAACTCCCAGTAGAGATGTATAAAGTTCATCAGTATAGTACTAAGTGATCACAGATCTCCAAAATCGAACATATTTGTATGTATTATGCTAATTATCATTAACTCTATAATTGCAAATGTCTTATTTTGATTGTTTAGTAGACCAGAAAATTATTTAATCAAGTGATTATTGTCTCCTTAACCAAGTTTTATTATTAGGTTAAAACTTTAATCTGATTTGAATTATTATCAGGACCTCTGGCAGTTTGTTTATGTAATTACAAAACTGCCTAAGCCACCAAGCACTAATAACCACAATATAGCTGTACTGTGCATCCAAGTATCCCAATAAGCTTTTCAAGGTATCTCCCCTAGGTTTGCTTCTGGAGTTGCCTGTTCATTTTTTTGCTCTTGATCAAGTACTCAGAATTTCAGAAGTACATTCCCTCCGGTATTTAAGCCTGTTACCTTCATTCTGCTCCCATGTAAATTAATGGATTCCTGTAACTTCTGTAAGATACCAATTTCACTTGCTGCATGCTGAAAAGGCAGATGCGACAATCACTTCTGATGCAGTTCCACTGCTTCTATCCACTGAGTGTGTTGCTCATGTCCATTTTGCCCATCACTGTTAAGTCAGTTCTCAAGTTAACTCTCTATTAGTGTCTAGTAATAATATCAGGATAATCAAACCAGGAACTTTTAGGCAGGTATTTTTTTTGTACCTGTAGGGAAGTAATTCTGGAAGTTTTATTAACATTGAGAAAGCACAATCTCTTATGAGAAATAAATGCATCTGTCTTAGCTCTCTTCATAAAGTGGACTAGCTCTTCCTATTTTATTCATGCCAAGATATTTATGTTGACAATGGGAGTAATCAGTGAGGTATAATAGTAAAAGCACATCGAGTAAGTAATTTTTGCAAGAAAGAATGCTAACTTATAACAATTTAACTTATGTTTTGCAAGGATTAACCCAATAAGAATTTTGTTATACACACTTATACATCTTGGAAAATAACGATAGACAATGAAAATGTAGGAAGACCTTTACCACCAAAGTGAAGTTTGAGTTCAGCTAATATTTACTTCCAAATATAGGAAAAGGCTTGACTGCATTCCAGAATAGGTGGCATGTTTATCTTACCTTGTGCCCTCCTGTTCCCCAGTAGTCTCTGAGTTACCATATTGTGACCTTTATAATAGGTTTATAGAGGATCAATCAGACCAAGACAGAACTGTAATACAAAGAAGTATTCATTATTTTATATTGGCTTAAACTGATAGGCATGACAAGTAAAACATGGGTGATTGATTTCCTGACCTTTAAAGTGTTTTATATGTAAAGTGCATAAGTTCCAGCCATACAAGATATTTAATGTTAAAAATGAATTTTAATGTTTAACTATATTTGTTATATGCTGCCAGTTGAATTCACATTTTGTGACAGAAAAATCTATTATTTCATTTTTTAGCAATGACTCTTTTCATGAACTTCTCTGCTACCTTTCTAGTTCCGTAAAGTATAATATGAATATCCAAAGAGTACGATCTCCTAATAGCTATTCATTTTATGTGGCTAAGTACTAAATTGGAATCAAGCCAAAATCAAGTTCAGGAATTTTTCAGAGGCTAATTTTCCACATAGCTACATAAAATACTAATGTATCCTTGGGACTGAATATAAAATGACAGCACTAAAAATTGTGTGGGAGTGGAAAAAAAATAGGTGAAAAATGCAAGTTTTCCTGTTTTGACAAAAGCCAGTTTCTGCTTCAGAAATAAATTTGTCATCTAACTACCATAAAGAATTCCTTGCATCTTCATTCATTTCTTCATTGCAGAAAATAAGTTATGAGCACTGACTCCTAATTTCTTTATAGGAGATTTAGGTAAGATTTGCTAGACCCCACTATGGCTTAAAATATGTAAATTGCTGGAGATTAGTTCTGAGATGTAAATCAAGCGATCTGATTTCAATTACACTAGAAAAGTACTGACCTTTTTAAAATCAAATATATTAATAGGGTCCTCCGTCAGATGCTCTTAAGTTTAGGTGCCTCTTTTGAAGGTACCAGTTCTAAGAACTGTATCAAGGTAAATTTCTGCAAATGGAACCAACTGTGAAACCATCTATTTCAAGTCTGTATTTCAGTGTTGTTTGCATGTACTTATTTTTCATGAATCTTAACACTCATAACATTTAGTACTTTGGAAAATTTGTAATTGGCCCAATATGTAGCTACCTTAATTCTTCCTAGATATCAGAATATGGATCTCATTATCAAGCAAATAGCAAATAATTATCCTAATTTGCTCCCTAGTGTCTTCATAGTTAAGAAAAGTAATTTTGAAAATTTTCTATTACTTCTGTGACTCTGAATTGAATCACATTAATACATATATTTCTTTTTTAATGAATCCATTTCAAAGTTTGTCTTTTTTGTTTTTCTCTTCTAGTTTATGTCATCAACATTTCAACCTTCTGATATTTCATTAAACCAGGGAAGTCTGGATGAAAATACAAACGGTCTTCAGAACAGCTTTGGGTCATTTCAACACGTGTCTTATCAAACACTATTCAGCAAAAGTTACATGGCCACAGGATAGAATGGGTTCTTCTATCCATTATTTTTCTCACTCCTGAATCGTAAGTCTCTAGTGTCCTGGGTGCAGCAGTAGCAGTGATTTTTCTCCTTCTTAGTAGCTGGTGCAGTGTTGTGGTTTTGACTTTCGGCCTGGGAGCAGCGCTGATAACACCGATGTTTTTAGTTACTGCTCAGTAATGTTTACTCTGACCAAGGGCTTTCTGAACTTCATGCTCTGCCAGGGAGGAGGGGAAGTCAAGAGGAAGCAGAGACAGGACACCTGACCCAAACTAACCAAAGATGTATTCCATACCATAGCACGTCATGGCCACTATATAAACTGGGGTCAGTTACCTGGAACAGTTAGCCCACTTCTTGGGTCGGTCTGGGTATCAGTCGGCCGGTGGTGAGCGGTTATATTTTCTTCCCTTGTTACCTCCCTTATCATTACTTGTCACCTCCCTTATCATTATTATTATTGGTTGTAGCAGCAGTGGTTTGTGTTATACGTTAGTTACTGTACTGTTCTTATCTCAATCCATGGGATTTACATTCTTTCGATTCTTCTCCCGTCCCTCCAGGAGTGGGGTGGAAGAAAGGGAGGAGTGAGAGTGAGACTATGTGGTTTTCTGAGTTATGACTGGGCTTAAACCATGGCACTTAGCCACTAAGGAGAGCTGCTATGCAGAATGAGATTGCTTTCATCTTCAAACACAAAACCTGATGTAATTTATGCCAAAAGAAAGAATTTTAAAAGTGATTACCATAAATAGCTACGAGATCAGTTTTAAGTGAATTTCATGAACTTTCTTACCATAACTTTGTGGCAATGTCCTCATTTTCAATGAAGGTCTATTACTATCACAAGCAATGGGGGTAGCCATACGGCATATTTAAACAAAATAAACATACAGTTATAAGTTCTGATATTTAGTTGGTGATGACTAATTCTTAAGTCATAAATGCTAGAAATTGTGTTAAATTTGCTGGTTATGAACCCCTTTACAGGGCTAATTGACATGTTCCACTCCTACACAGTGATGAAAGAATATAGAAATAACATGTGAAGTCTGAGAGTTCCTGTGCTAATCCTGCTGGATGACTAGATTCACAAAACTAAAACACTGCAGGCAATAATAAGAAAAAATTTGGCTTTTTTTCTTTTTTTTTTTTTTAACCAGTTTTTTTTATTTGAGGCTTGCTGTAGTGGAAACAAACACAAATCAATAACTTCTTTCTCAAGGTCTGGCTGGGTATTAGAATAATAATTATGTTATTGTTATGCATTTAGAAGTGGAGAAAACATATGGATTTCTTACTTTGACATGAATTTTCTATTTCTTATTTGGAAATGTCAGACCTCCTGGAGTTCCATTACAGGTATGATGCTTTCCTGTCCAAGCTATTTTTAACTCTAAATGATCCTGGTCTCTTTCAAGATATCACCACACTCCTTAAAACAGCCCAAATTCATTTTCAAACAAGAATGTGTATTTGATGAACTTTCACATTGCAGGTCTTCTAACAAGATGCTGCATTAGCTGAGTATCCCTTAGCATCATTAACTGAGTATTATTGCTATCTATAACTTTCACATCCTACAAATAACAGTAAAGACAGTAATTTTATTTCTAGAAGAGTTAATTTGAAAGATAGCACTTCTGCGAATGATGCAGTTGGAGGTGGTTTTGATTCCAGATTAATACTGAATTTCTAGAAGTTCTTTCACCTCTCTTTCCCTAAACCTTTAGCTACAATAAATAATTAAACAAAGTAGCAATGTCTAAGCAACCAATGATAAACTCAAAGTTCATCTTTGTGCTAATAGTATTTCAGTTGAGAAAATTTAAGTAAGATGGATGAATTTGTCATTCAAGAAACAAATAAGCACAGAATAATGCAGATTATGCAGTACTGAAACAAAATTATCCACCCAAAGTCACGTAAAAGGTTGGCATTGATGTGATAAAAAAGCACCAACCAACCAACCAACAAACCAACCAACAAAATGAACACGTTCTAGTGGTTGGCTGAGCCTGATCTATTCATGGTGAATGGAGAGAAACAGACACTCCCAGGGATGACTCATTTCATCCCAAATGAAATGCCTAAAAATACATTATATTACCTGTATCCTAAAATAGCTTTTTTTGTCACTTACTTATCAGAATGGGTTCAAATAGATTGGCTTAGCTCTTGGTGACTACAATAGATAGTCAAATATAACTAAAACATAACACATCATTTCTGTGACACATTTGCACTCTTTTCTGTATACCTAGTAAAATCCTATTTTTCAAGAATGCTTTGATAGTGGCAACAAAATGGAATTATTTAAATGGAGTTGAACAGATGTAGATGAACAAATCCCAATTAAGTTTGCAAAGTTGTGAGCCTGTCTTCTAAATCTCAACTTAAATGTAAAAGAAATCATTCAGGCACAGTAATTCTGAGTATCTGAATATAATTCTCAGCCCTTGTAAAAAGGTAAATAAAGCAATAAGACATTTAAGCATCTGAATACTAGTTTAATACTGATTAATTCCCTCAAACTGAATAAAATGGTATTTTAAAATTGCAAACTTCGCCCAAGACACTGAAGAATATGCCATATGCTTAGACACATTACATCACTGACATTTACAATAACGAAAGCTATACTGATTTCAGCAGATACTGTTGTAAACTACATTTAAGAACACTCAGTGCGTCACAGTTCGCTTAAGAATTGAGTTTTTTCATTAAATGGTAGAGGTTTGGGGGGGGTGTATTTTTTTTTTTCTGCTGTTAGCAAGATAATATCCTTCTGTTTCTGTGTCTATCTAGAAAGCATCACCATGATATATGGGTGAATAATAAGGAACCACTGATTGGTAGCACGGTGTGGATATAAAAAACATCAAAAAAACATGTTTAAAACTGAGTTTGCTCTCAAAATGCATGAAGTTTGCAATCTTAGAAACTGGATGTATACAGAAGTTGTCCTTCAAAGACTCAAGGCACAAAGCAAAATTAGGACTGCTATAGAAAATGATATGTTAATTTACAGTCTGGTTCAAATCCAGGTATTGGGGAATTTCATTATATTAGAAAATGCTGGGGGGGGAAAGCTTTTTTGGGCAGTAACTAGGTGTTTCTTTTTTCATCTTTAAACTTTAACAATTTTATTTTATGTATTTTTAGCCTCAATATCACAATGAATACCATGTGGGCTGGTTTCAGTCAGGTAAACATAAGTTTATAGTGCCTTTAATGACTGGTAAGAAATTCTTGTGGCTTCCAAATGCTTCTGATGAAATCTGTAAGCTTCCTTAATCTATACTTGCCACATTTTCAGGCCTCATGTCTTAAGTCACTGTAAATGTCTATAAATCAAACTGCATAGGGAAAATCTGATTTATCTAAAGGTTACCATCTTAAGTCAGGCGTCGTCAACAGGAAGAGAATTCAACTGTGCAAACTGTTAACGATCAAAATCTTGTTTATGGTTAAGTAGGAATCATCTTAAATATACAATACGTAGTTTATTGTTAGTAAAATTGAAATTTTAACAGCCTAATCCAAGTACCACTATTACTGCTGATCTAATTTTTACAGAGAAATAAAGAATAGCTTTATAGAGAAAAAGTCTCAATTTAAGTCCATGGTTTTACAGTTGTGAGGTCTCCAGTGTAAAGCCTATACCATATCTCTCATCATCCCATGGCTGTGCTCCTCTACACCACATTCTTTGTCCTCACTTCTCAAGGCCTCTGCTTTAGTACTGGGACTCTATTTCTCAATGCAATGATTAGGTTAGTGTCCTAGGTTCAGCAGTAGCAGTCATTTTTTTCCTTCTTAGTAGCTGGTACAGTGCTGTGGTTTTGACTTTCGGGCTGGGAACAGCACTGATAACACCAATGTTTTTAGTTACTGCTCAGTAATGTTTACTCTGACCAAGGACTTTCTGAGTCTCATGCTCTGCCAGGGAGGAGGGGAAGCCGGGAGGAAGCAGAAATAGGACACTGACCCAAACTAGCCAAAGAGGTATTCCATGCCACAGCACATCATGCCCACTATATAAACTGGGGGCAGGAACCCTGAAGAGTTAGTTCACGGCTCGGTTGTTGGGTGGTGAGCAGTTGTATTCTCTTTCCTTGTATTTCCCTTGTCATTATTATTATCGGTGGTAGCAGCAGTGATTTTGTGTTATACCTTAGTTACTGGACTGTTCTCATCTCAACCTGTGGGAGTTACATTCTTTCGATTCTCCTCCCCATCATTCTGAGAGCAGGGGTGGAGAAAGTTGAGGGGAGACTCCAGAGACTGTGTGATTTTTCTGAGTTACAGCTGGGCTTAAATCACGACAGTTAGTGTCTTAAAATGTTGGTGACACTGTTTACAAGTTTTACAAATGCAAACCAAATTCCCTAGTCAATTAGAAAAATTACTGTCACAGATAAACGAAGTGAAACAAAGCTGAAGACAGGTCAGGAAAAGATCATATGGCACAGGTTTGACAAGTCTGAATCCTAAGACTTTGTACAAAACATGTGCTTTGTTACTAGTAGTGTCAATATCATATTTCAAGCTACAGGTTAACAGCACTTAGGTTTCTAGTGCTGATCCAGGTACCAACAAACACCCTGCCTTCCTCCAGCTGCCTATTTTAGGTTCCCTAGAAAGTAAAAAAATGGAGATTTGGAGGCCAGACAGAATACTGGTGATGGCAGATATGACATAGTCTGCATAAGATCAATATTTTCTCTATTATAATGGGAAAATTCGCAGCTAACTTAGACAAGGAAACTTTAACTTCAGACATCAAAATTGAAGAGAATAAGTAATCATTCATGCTGCAATAATAACAAACATTTCTAAGTTGCCCTTGATAAGACAAGAAGAAACAGACCAGCAGTTGCACCAGTGAAGGTTTAGATGGGATAATAGGAAAAACATCTTCACCAGAAAGGTAGTCAGGCATTGGAAAAAGCTGCCCAGGGAAGTGGTGTAATGGCTGTCCCCAGAAGTGTTCAAAAATCATGTAGACGGAGACCTTAGTGATACAGTTTAGTGGTGAACTTGGCAGTCTTTGGGTAACAGTTGGGCTTGATGATTTAAAAAGTCTTTCTCAACCTCACCGATTCTATGAATTTTTGTGGTTTTACCACCATTATTCCAGTCTTTCAGTTTAAGAGACCTCTCTGTTTCTAAAGTCACATACTCCTGTTAAACTGTCAAGACTTGCTAGCACACAGCACAGTGCCATGCTAATAAGTTTACCGGTCTTCAGTCTCTTCCAGAAAAAGCCTATAAGACTTGATACAAGCATAACCTCTCTTTTTAAGTCTAAACCCTGTCTCTTGATTACATTTTCTTTTAAACATAAACCAAAAATGTGAAATGCAGACTTTAACTGTCCACCTCTTAATTAATTTTTTTTTTTCATGCTTTGTGAAGCAACAATTTCACTCCTATCTCCCTCCTGTTCCTCACTTCAAAGACATCCTCACTTAAAAAATAAAACAAGCTATTAGATAGGTGGGGTAGCTAAACTAAAGCATACTTATATGGGTTGAGGACGTTCAAAAGGTTTCTTCTATAATCATCCCAAAAAAGGCTGATCAGGGAGTATATATAGAGGAGAACTGATTAAAAAATTGCAGCTATCCTTCAAGTCTCTCTTCAACCCACTTGTTGTGGGGAAAGAGCTTGCGCGCCCTTGAGAAATTGAGAGCTATTCTGGTGGTGGCATATGCCTCCAGTAGGGTCTCCCAAGCCAGACAGATCTCAACTGCAGGGTCAAAGTGTTTCCATTGGCAGGATGGGCTCACTAGCCTTCAGGCAACCATCCTAGGAGAAGGTTAACTCTAATTGTAAACCCGGGAAATGGAGCTTGTTTAGCCCTGCAAGGCCATCTATCTAAGAGGATACTCTAACCAAACCTACGACCTGAGAGCTTTGCTGACCCTGTCCAAGCTTGCTAGGCCCTGGCAGATAAACCTTAGGTGTAAAGGGTGGGGTTAGTTCTGCACACGCTGCACCTCACCTAAAAGATCCACTGTGCAGGCCCAAAAGTTTACTCACATTTGCAAAGCCCTGTAGTGACAGGTGAGGGACAAAACAGCAGGTGAAAAGGTGCACTAGAAGCCACAGATTCAACCACCCTCACGCAGGCAGTTCAGGACATTGGTCACCCGAGACTGATCCAGGAGATGACAGTCTTGTTTGGCAACATCCTGAATGACCAAGCAGCTTTTTTCAAGGAGAGCACTGCTTGCTCCAAGCAGAGAGAGGTCTAGAAAAGGTGACCTAAACAAAGCTCATCTCCCTCTCTACCTGGTTGGCTAGCCTCAACCAATGGGCACCTTCTGTTGTGGTCAACCTAAGACAAAGAGACAAATGCATATGCCTGCCTTCAAAGGTGTGTCCAGACTGACACTCGCATGTTGGAACATTGGAACTCTGCTTAATACACACAGTGGGGTCCTGAATGTCATTCTGCTCTAATTGCTCACAAACTGTTACTACTTAACATCGGCATTGCTGCTGTCAGTGAAGTTCCCCTTCATGAGGAAGGAAGCCTTAAAGAACATGGTGCTGGCTCTACACTTTATTGGTTAGGCAAATCCAAAACCAAAAGTCATCTTTCTGAAGTTGGCTTCATGATTAAAAACTCTATCACCTCTAAACTTGAAAATTTGCAGGCAGGTCATTCTGCTCGTATTATCTCCTTACACCTCCCACTGCCTACACAACAAGCAGTACATTGTTCACTTCAGCATATATGCCCCAACTTTGCAAGCTAACCCTGCAGAAAAAGAAAAAATTTACACCGATCTGTGCTGCTTCACTCAAAAGGTTCCTGCAGATGATAAGATCATAATCCTTGGTGACTTCAATGCCTGAGTAGGTAAGAACTTTGAAGCTTGGAAAGGAGTACTAAGCAAGCATGGTGCTGGAAGCTGCAATGACAGAGGTCACCTCTTGCTAGAGTTTTGTACAGAGGAGCAGCTTACCATCACCAACAGTATTTTCCATCAGAAAGATAGCATGAAGACAACATGGATGCATCCTTGGTCTAAACACTGACACCTCATTAGCTGCGTCTTAGTGCGCCAGAGAAACGTTTGCGATTTCCGTCGCACCAGAGTGATGCCTAGTGCAGAATGTCAAACAGATCATTGCCTTGTGTGCTGCAAACTTAACCTCAACTTTAAGCTGAAACCTAAGAGGTGTGGCATTCCTAGGAGGAGGGTCAAAGTTAATAATCTTCAAATAGCTTCAGTGAGAGACAGTTTCAGGACAAGCCTTCAAACTAGGCTTGAAGACCATCCCATAAACCCTTCTCCTGAAGTGCTTTGGCAACATATTAAAAATAGCATCCTGCAGTCCTTCGAAGTATCCTTATGGTTCTCCTCAAAGAAAAACAAAGACTGCTTTGATGAGAACAGTCAGATAGCCCAGAGATTGTTGACAAAGAAGAGATCTGCTCTCCAAGTGCACCTCATTTACCTATCCTGTCATGTAAGAAAAGCAGCCTTTCATCTTGCATGCGGTAAACTCCAACAGACACTTCATGACATCCAGAACAAGTGGTGGCTTAGCCTAGCAGAAAAGACTCAACTATCCTCAGATTTGGGTGACCACAGAGGATTCTATGAGGCTCTGAAAGCAGTGTACAGACCCACATACCAGGTTGAAAGTCCTCTACTCAGTGAAGATGGCCAAATGCTTCTCACAGATAAAAATGCTGAGGAATCACACACATCTCACAATAATCAGTAAAAATTGAATTGGATGTAGTCCCTACTATGGGAGAGACTCTTAAGGCCATTCAGCAGGTGAAAACTCGCAAGGCACCTGGGGTCAATGGGATCCCACCCGAAATCCGGAAACATGGAGGTCAAGCACTCCATGCCAAATTTTATGAGCTAGTTGTGCGCTGTTGGGAACAAAGCAAACTGCAACCAGATATCTGTGATGCAATCATTATCACCTTGCACAAGAAAAAAGGAGCAAAGTCAGACTACCGAGGTATAACTGCTCTCCATTGATGGAAAAATCCTTGCAAGAATACTATTGAACAGATTAGTGCCCGCTATCACAGAAGAACTTCTACCTGAAAGTCAATGTGGTTTCAGAGCAAATAGAAGTACCACAGACATGGTATTTGTTCTCAGACAACTGCTGCAAGAGAAGTGTAGAGAACAGAGCAAGGGACTCTGTGTAACTTTTGTCGATCTTACCAAAGCTTTTGATACTGCAAGTAGAAAAAGCCTGTGGCAGATCATGGAATGTTTAGGATGTCCCCCCAAGTTTCTCAAAATGTTTATTCTGTTACATGAGGATCTGTGAGGCCAAGTCAGATATGGTGATACACTCTCTGAGCCCTTACCAATAGTGTGAAACAAGATTGTGTTCTTGCAACAACTTTATTGTCTTCTTCAGCATGATGCTCCAAAGGGCTATGGCAGACTTCAGTGAGCAAAACGGCATCTCTATCCGACATTGCACAGCCTAGTCAACCTAAGGCAACTGAAGGCCCACACCAAGACCCTAAATCACCTTGTTCGCAAGCTGCTTTTTGCTGAAAATGCCACCCTCTTTATCCACACAGAAGCAGCTCTGCAGCGTTTAACATCTTGCTTTGCAGAGGCAGCTGAGCTTTTTGTGCTCAAAATCAGCTTGGAGAAGACAGTAGTTCTTTACCAACCTGCACCAGAAGAAGACTACCATTATCCCCACATCACCATTGGTGAGTCAAAGCCTAAGGTAGTCCACCAGTTCAGCTATCTGGGAAGTATCATTTCCTTGGACACCACAATTGACAAAGAGATAGATAACAGGATAGCAAAGGCATACAGAGCCTTCAGAAAACTCCATATAAGAGTCTGGAATAATAAATACCTGAAGAAAAGTACAAAGATTAGTGTCTATAGAGCCATTGTACTATCTACTCTTCTATAAGGGTCTGAATCATGGGTCATCTTTCACCATCGCCTGCGACTCCTCGAACACTTTCATCAGTGCTGCCTCCATACAATCCTAAACAACCACTGGACTGAATACCTGTCTAATATTACTGTCCTTGAACAGGCAGAGGTCACCAGTATTGAGGACATGTGGCTGAAAATACAGTTGCACTGGGCAGGGCAAGTCTCCAGGATGGAGGATCGTCGCCTCCCTAAGATTGTGTTCTATGGTGAGCTTGTCACAGGCTGCAGCAAAAGTGCCCCAAAGAGGAGACATAAAGACTCCTTGAAACAATATCATTGGCCATATTGACTACCATCAGTAGTCCACCATGGCCTCCAATCAGGAGATTTGGAGACACATCATACACAATGCTGCTGTCTCTTTTGAGGACACATGCAGAATCAGTTTCTAGGAGGAAAGACAACTGAGAAAGAACCGTGCCTTGCCTTTATCACCTAAGGAGACCTACTGCTGTGCTTTTTGCAACAGGACTTGTCTATCCTGCATTGGCCTTTTTAGCCATCAGCACACTTGTAGTAAGCGTGGGTAAAGCCCTTCTCAAATCTTCATTCTTGCAGCCAATTCATGATGATGATCTTTCAACTAGTATAGTCAGCTGAAGTGAATTAATCTTAAGTTATTTGAGTTCAACAAAGTACTGGTCTAGAGAGTTTCCATGAAACATCAGATGCTTTTAAGTCCATTTATTGTGTTATGGTTCTGAATTGCATGCTAAGTCTTTTCACTATAATGAGGATGAATTCTAGATGCTCTAAAGTAGATTGGGGTCATTTTTTAAATTGTTGTTATGGGAACATGAATTCCCATCGTCAGAGACACATAGAAGTTTTTTAAAAAAGCTATCTGATGACTGCAAGACATATTTTGAGTGCCTTGAAGACTCACTGCAATAATTAGTTGTACTTGATATAATGAGCCAAGTGGCTAGATGCTGACCTGCACTATTTTTTTCTAATTTTATAACTTGAAGGGAATTTGAGAGACTTAACCTATGGGAATTTTATCTTAAAGAGTTTTTCTTCTCTGAACAACTCTGTCATGGGTTCAGCAGTAGCAGTCTTTTTTCTTCTTCTTAGTATTTGGTGCAGTGCTGTGGTTTTGACTTGTGGCCTGAGAACAGCGCTGATAACACCAATGTTTTAGTTACTGCTTAGTAC
>JAOEHY010020655.1:0-13500 GCA_025447955.1 Psilopsiagon aurifrons
AGGCAGCTCTTTTAGGAGGGGGAGGTGAGTTAACAAACTGCGTGGCTGATTTACAGCTTAAACCACGACACCCTGTCAGAGTATTGCTGTGCAATTTGTCAGATAGGGGAGGACCCAGGCAAAGCATAAAGGTATCAGCAGTAGCACTTAGAGTGATTTTATAACCTGACTCAAGGGAATAATCCAAATAAAAACTAGGATTTTGCCTGAAAACTAAATTGCATTTACATCTTTATATCCTAAAAAGTCTGTCCTTCACTGAGAAGAAAAGGTTATCTTTCAAGTTATATTTAAATGCATGCCTCATATTCCAGGAAAGTGTCTGGTTTTACAGGTCAAGTTAAGCAGAAGGCACAGCACCTCTCCTACTGAAACTTAGCAAACCCACAAACTTCACAACAGGATAAAAAACAGACAAAAAGAAAAACAAACCAGCAAGCATCTGGCTTTTATAGTCAAATAGGTATAGTCTACTGTGACACAAGGGACTAGGGCTGAGTTCGTTAACTATTCACTAGGCACCACCCTTTGTTGGTTAGGTTAATTTTTCTTTAAAAGCTTCCCTTTTAGCCATGAGGTATGTGTGACAGACATACCACTTGACACTGCTTTCTCTGCTGAAAGTTAAAAAGTAGTTTCAAAGCCTGCTTATTGAATACTCAACTTGACATACACAAATGGGATTGTAGCATGTAACTCCTAAGTTTGATAAAATATAACAGTGGTAAATACAGGCAACGATAATTGCTTTGCTGTTCCTGAAATGCTATGCTGCCAATGAAATCAGCCAGTATTGTAAGACCCAGAGCATCCTCTGCTCTGGGCAATGTACTATGATGGAGATGATCTTTTTTCAATATATTAAAATCAAACAATTTCATAGCTCTATTTATTGATCATACCTCATTAATGCTTTTATCATAATTCATGTTTATAATTTGAGAAAATAAAGAGGAACTGAAATATTAAAGTAACTATGGAATGTATGCAGAAACTTTTATAAAAGGCAGCTTTAGCCTCACTTCTAACTACAACTATCCAGAGACAACTTTCCAATGGGCTTTCTCTTTGCTCCTGCTGTACACTTCAAAGGCCAGTTGAAAATTCATCTCTTCTAACAAATCAAAGCATGCTGGCAATTCAGTCATGAGTCAAAGGATTCTTAACTTGGGCAAATTGTCTTTAAATTATCACACCAAAACTGGTGCCGAAAAACCTGTTTTATTTACATAGGTTAAGTATATCTGCTGATGAATTGCCTAATAGAAACTCAAAGGCAATTATAGATATATAATAACTCATTCCTTAACTAATCACTATGATACCGAAGTGCCCTGAATACTCTAAAGAATTAATCTGTTCCACTATTAAATGTAATGAAAATTATCTTGTAATTTACTTCTCTGTAAGAGAATTTCTTTAAGCTGCTCTTTCATTTTTGTTTCTCACTTCTTTGTTCTGCTTTTGAGGATTTTTGTTACTATTTATAAGAAGAAAGGTAAGACAGTTTTCAGTTTAACTACAAATGCTTAATAGATTAATCACTGTATTGATATGAATATTTTATTTTGGTTTACTGCTTGCTTCTAAATAATTGCTTCTAGATAATTTCTTCTAAAGTATTTGCTACATATTAATGAGCCAAAATTAATCATGTATTTTAATATAACACATTTATTAATACATACAATTATTCTAACATTTATTTCCCATATCTCACTGAACAGAAGTTTGCATTAGTATACTCACCATTTTCAGGGCAACTCAGTGCAAAGATGGTATTTATATTTTAGACTGCTTAATTTCTGGCTATCTAGGTGCATACTACTGTCGAGCTTACTACACACCAGATTTTGGTTTTGGCATTCTGGGTATCTTCAACTTTACTTGTATTTGTAGATGTAGAAAAAGAAATACCTTTTTTCAATTGCTGTTGGGGATAGCATACAGCTAAAATAAATAGGCATACATGCCAGAACATGCATTGAGATAAAGCTATCGAAATTATATATTGAAAAGTCTCAGAGTTAAAATTTACAGCCACCCATGTTTATGACTTCATGTGTATATGTGCATGTGTACACACATGTATATACATAGTAGAGGTATTACACAGAGAGATATAAGTTAAGAAAAAAATTCACATATGTGGAGATCTAAACCAAAGAATCTCCATGCAGTTGCTGTGTATTGATTAGCTTGCTGTTGATTACTGAACTTTGCCAGCACAATCCTGGCAATGTTGCATCTGCAGGAAAAGTGTTCCTCCACATTATGCACTGGTGGAAAGGAATAGATATTTACTTCATTATCTACCCAGTGAACAAAAGCCATGGGTATAAAATGGTAGCTCTTTACAAGTTGTTGTGACAAATTACTTCTCTTAAGGTCACAGTTTTAACATTCAAGATCCTCAGCTTGTGATGATATAAGTCAGACTAAAATGTCAAAAAATCACAAGCTGTACCAAGCACAGAAGCCTGACGTTGCCATCACTAAAATTATATAGATCACATGTAGCAGCTGGCAAATGCTGGACAAGGACTTCTAACTTTCTGACCTTTGTTTCTGTGATAGCCAAAGAGATTTGTGGACTTCACTCCTGCTCAGGTCAAGAGCTCTGCAGGCCTTTGTGGATTAAAGTCTATCCCACCCTGAATTACTTCAGCAAAATAATAGCAGCTAAAGGAAGCATTAGGTGTTTGCCTCAAAATATTAAAAAAAAGCTTTGAAGTGTCAAAAGAAAAAAGCTACAGAAGAGAAGAGTCAAGCACTGAATACATCAGTCCCAGTGTACAGTCAAGAGTATATTCTTGTTCAGTGAAACATTTTGAACCGAAAGCAAGGATATAATTTTATATCGCATTACTGTCACTCTGCTGGATTTCATACACTTTTGAGTATCAACAGATATCTGACTTCCTCATGTTTCTGGTGCCTTCCTATGTCCTTTTATTTTCCTTTCAAGTTTGTTTTTTCACAGCTGATTTAACTTTTATACTGTCTTATATTTTTCATTGTATGTTCATTTGCAGGCTTTTCCTTGTCTTTCCTGTTAGACTCTCAGATGTTCTGCATTAAGCTATCTTTGGAGAGGATGGAGATGCTGCATCTCCCAGGAGCCAGTAAGCCGAGCATTAATAGCTGTCTCAGGCAATGATGCATGTTCCATATTTTCACCCAGAATAACAATTTTACACTCTCTGCTCCACTTAAAGCTATATTACTGAGACAGGTCTGACATCTCTCCAGCAGAAAAACACAAAGTTGCAACAACAAGAAGATGCATAGCAGTGTTGTCCTTAATATTAATAAGTTTAGCATTCAGGGAGTGCAAAGCACCTGTCTCTGGGCATATGGGTATAATGCACTGATACTCTGGAGTGCCAAGATGAGTGGATGGGGAGTGGAACCAGAGAAAGCTCCATGAAAGAGAATTAAAGTTAAAATTAATAGAGGGGGGGAAAACCAGAAAAAAAAAAATATGTTGTTTGGATTCAGTTCAGGAAAATAAAACAAAACAAAAAACAAAACCAAAAATACTTCAGTGGTGATGTTTTATCACACACACCTTGTAGAGTCATTGCCCAAGTAACTGTTTCTTTCGAAGTCAGTTCTGTCTCCTTTGCTCAAAATGAGAAAAATATTTTGAGTGAGCCATGGATACCTCATAGCAACCTTCCAATATTTGAAGGGGACCTATAGGGATGCTGGAGAGGGACTCTTCATTAGGGACTGCAGTGATAGGACAAGGAGTAACGGGTTTAAACTTAAACAGGAGAAGATTAGATTGGATATGAGGAAGAAGTTCTTTAATGTAAGGGTTGTGAGGCACTGGAATGGGTTGCCCAGGGAAGTTGTGAATGCTCCATTGCTGGCGGTGTTCAAGGCCAGGTTGGACATAGCCTTGGGTGATATGGTTTAGTGGGAGGTGTCCCAGGCCATGTCAGGGGGGTTGGAACTAGATGATCTTAAGGTCCTTTCCAACCCTAACTATTCTATGATTCTATGATTCTTCTGGGGCTAAAAAAGGGGAAAAAAATAACAGGAGTCACCAAAATAAGGTGCCTGAATATGGTTGCTGATGTATTACTGTTTTCATGACTGATAATTTTAGCATACTTTTAAACTATTTCTTTTTGTGATTTCTTATTTTACAAACAAAAAGCAAACCATGTTTGCACCTTAGATGTGTGAACATTAATTCTGTCATTTCTTACTTTGTCTTATTTTGGCAAGTTCTTACCACTTTCGCTGACCAACACTCAGCCTGTCCCTGAGCAATGATTGGAACCTACCTCCCAGCTTTCCCCAGTTTATATACTGAGCATGATGCTCTGTGGTATGGAATACTCCTTTGGCTAGTTTGAGTCAGGTGTTCTGTGTCTGCTTCCTTTCAGCTTCTTGTGCCCCTCCTCACTGGTAGAGCATGAGAGACTGAAAAGTCCTTGACTAGGGTAAGTGCTACTCAGGAACAACTACAACATCAGTGTGTTATCAGCCCTGTTCTCAGATTAAATCCAAAACACAGCACTTATACTAGCTAACAGGAAGTAAATTAACTCTATCCCAGACAAAATTAGGACAGAAGTTCCACAAAATCTATTTCATTTATTTTCAATTAAGGATGTGTTTGCTTTATCAACAAGAATATGAAACTTTCAATGCTGTGAACCAACTCTCAAGATGGAAATATGCGTTATGAGTCTGTTATATCTTTCTGAGGTTAGATTTTGCTACTGAATCATAGAAGTGTTTGTATTTACATAGGTGAAATGCACTTCAAAATAATCACTTTTGCTTTACTCTAAGTCATAACAGGATTAATTAAAGTGAATGCACAGTTGTTAGAATGCATCCCTTAGGTGTCAAAAAAGCTTTTCAGCCATGGTATAAGTTAATTATGCTGGTGTGGCCAAGGCAAGAACCACTGTACTTCATGTACACTACTTACTTCTCAAAAGTAAAGTATTTGTCTTCAAAAAGAGTGGGAGATGCTTCCTCTTCCCCTCATGTCTTTACAGAGCAAACTATTAAGTGAGCTTCAGAGCACCTACTGCATTTCTCTCTTGTATAAAACTGGAGTCTTCATTTCTCTCTCCATCAAGTTCACATGACAATGAAGTTCAATGTATTTCCACAAAATAGTCATAATCATATCTATGCTATTGTGCAGCCATGATTATAGATATATTTTGCAGATTCCTCACCCTGAACACAGTATAACACTGCAACAATCATGTCCCAGCTTTTAGTTTGGGTTACTTAGTTTTCTTACTCTCAAACTCTTCTTTGACCTCTGTAATTTTGGTTCCTCCTCTTTTCTGCTCCTCACAGGAAGGGGAAGAGAAAGAGAAAAAGAGCTCCCACGATGGTCGTTCTGCTAAAGGAGGCAAGGTCCTTTGATGAAGTGAATGGCTTCCATATAAAACCCGGAGTCCCAGATTGACAGCCAGTGGTTTAAATCCTGAAGACAGCATACCATACTCAGTATGTTGTGCTACTCTTACATGCTCTAACTTTACTCTGAATTTTAAGTATTAATACACATTTTCATCTTTTGTCTAGCTACCATTTTTTACTCTTCCCTTGCCTTCCCTTGTCTTTGAAGAATTTTGTACTCAAACCCAACAAGTGTAGATGAAATGCTTCTGGGAAATCTGCTTTATTTCATATGATTCTGTGGGTATGAATAAAGTTAATGTCACTTTTGCTTTCCAAACAAATGCTAGTATCACATTTTTCCCCCAATGTGTTTGAATTCGAAGGATATGTTAAAAATAGCATGACAATCTGAATGTGAAAATCTTCACACAAATATCTCATTAGGAGAAAGTAGCTATCTGATCTGATATAGAATTTGTACTGATAATATATTCATTAGTACTAACAGCATCGTCTATAAGCATATCAGTTGCCAAGGGATAAACTTTTATGGGCTAAATACTAAACCCATATTATCTATTATCTGGAAATGTCCTAATAGCATGTATTTACTTATGCAAGTATTTTAGCAAGTGTTTCATTTATGCTGATGTCTAACTATTCTCATTCTGTCTATCGTAACACACTTGGTATTCCCGGCTACACTGAGTTTGGGTTCTGCTAGGGCTAATTTATTGTTCACATCCACTGAATAAGACATATTATCCTGATGAGAGGGTAGTGTCTTTGTTACAATAAGTGCCATTGAATAATTTTATGCGAGTTGTGCATATTAATATCTACGGTGGTTTGCTCATCATAGAATCAGGATTATTTGGATTGGAAGTGACATTTAAAGGTCATCTACACCAACTCGTCTGCAATGAGAAGGGGCATCTTCAACTTGATCAGGCTGTGCAAAGACCCCTGCAGCCTGACTTTGAATGTTTCCCAGGGATGGAACATCTGCAACATCTCGGATCATTTATGAAAACCATGAAGTTGTTTGTTAGTAAAAACATAGAATATTGTATGATAAATGAGCTTCAGCTTCTTGAAGTATTCAAAATGAGCTGAAAATTCCATCTTTTAATAACTGAGCTTTCTAACAAATTTGATAAAATAGAGACAATAAGTTAATTCTTAGTTGTCTGTTTTAAATGAAAATAGAATTATCAGATCAATTTGAAAAATGGTCTTGAAGATCCATAGTCAAAAAAAATAATCCTACAAGTATACCTTTACAAAATACCATATGAAGTATACCATAAAAAGCCAGAACACAAATAGATAATTTTCTAGGCCAGATTCAAAGGCCTTCGGTTTACACAGAGATTGTTATTCATGCAACTGATAATTTGCATGGGTTTTTAACACAAGGCAGGAGATTAATGCATGAACTGTACATTAAAAAGTCAATTATCAGCAGGTTCATTTTTTTAGAACTCTTACCATGGAAATTGCTATAGCTGAATGCAAAAATTATATGCAGTTCTTTGAAAACGGTTTGGGAAACAAAAAGAATATGACAAATTTTATAGAATTACGACTTTCTGTGCAGTAACTAGTGTACAGGCTCTTCTTCTTCCACATGTTTTAAAGAGATAACGTGGACAGCATTTATTATGGAATCTGAATTGTCTAATGTTCCTAAGAGACATTTACATTCCAATCACATGTCTAGTTTAAAGAAAAGTCATCTTCATTCACCACTGTAAGAGAAGCATATTAATCATGTCATAGAGCAGCCTAATGCAATGAAAGAAAAATAAATACATACCATGCCAATTTGAGCTCCCCACTTAAATCATGGCCATTAAAAATTATGCTGGGTTTATCAGAAAAAAATAGCAATAGTATACTGAATTTATAATTCAAAATGCTATTTTTTTTAGAGCTTATCAGGTACTTGTTATCACAAAAGGCAATTAGAACAAAATCAAGTTACAATAGCTTTTTCATAGCACATTCACTGACTGTAATGAATCCCCCTTTGCAACAGATGTGATAAATGTAAATGCAATAAAGCTCATGACCCCACTTTTACTATTTCTATAAAACATGATAAAAAGCTCTATATATCAGAAAAACAGTCTCTTTTCAGTGTTTGAACATAAAGAGGAATAATCCCACAGTATGAGAAGTAAAATTTTCCAAACTAGACTACCTGCAACAAATCTTTTAAAGTAACTGATATTTCAGAGAATATAGATAGATCTGTTTCAGTATTTTAAAACTCACATGCATGTTTCTTAGCTGAGTTTTACAGATAAGGAAAGGGAAAAGTACGTAGATAATATACCTGACATTTCAAAGGAGCTATTGTTACAGAGAAGATACAGATAAATATGCTGTAACACAGTCTTATGCAATGTTCTACAGTTTTCATTCAAAACAGCCTGTCTGCTTAGCAAAGAATTATTTGTGGAGTACTACAACCACCAGTAGCAATATACAGTTGAAAGAAGAAACCAAATTTTAACATAGTAGGGGAAATTGCTAAATTATTTAAAGACAGTATAATTAACCAAAATGTGATAAACCATGGTGGTCTTTGAAAACACATTTTGGAAGATTTATGCAAGAACAGTCTGGAGGAGTCAAGAAAATGAGTAAGCAACGAATTAAATACTTCAAGGCTCAAACTGATTTTTTGTAATGGGAAGAAAAACCACATTCTATTGGCTTAACTGAGACACACACTCTAGACAAATAATCAAATCAGGTAGATAACACAATTCTAAGTCAATATAAGAATTCTGAATTTAAGTTCATGCCACTATTGTTCATTGAAACATTTTATATAAAGGATTTAGAGAAAAAAAAACCAAAGAATTTATTATTATGCAGTATGAGTTTTACTACAGAATTAATTGAAGTCAAATTTATGCACAAATTAGAACATTATTTCTTGTTGCCTTCATTGTTGTACATTGGCTTATTTTTAACTGTTATTTTCTGTATATAGATTCCATGTTAGTGATCTGGTTTGATCAAGTTCAGGTTTTTTGCAGCCTGTTAATAGTCTGAATATTCTCCTCTTCCACATCACATGCAACATCATTTTATTATAATGAAATCCTAACTTGGATATAATTAAGCTTAAATTCCACATTTACAACATAGAATTCCACTGTGCTGTAAATTTTAGACATTAAAATGACTAGACAACTGAACAACTAAAGAACCTTAAATATTTCCTAGCTCATTTTCTGAGGGTCCATTTCATTCACATGAATCTGGAGAGCTGTACTGCCGGCTCACAGAAATGCTCTAAATATTTTTTTGAAACCTTGAAAAGGGTTTGTCTTCACTTTATTTAGATTTGTTTTCTTCACGTGGAAGAAAACTAAATTTGTCAGATCCATTTTAAAGCTAGTTAAGCTTAAAATGAAAATATTTTTTGGTTGAGAAGGAAGAGGTGAATTTTCTGCACTTTTTATACCAATATAAATTTAATGAAGTTAAAAAAAAAAAAAAAGGAAAATAAACCAAGAAATGTGAGCAGCTAGTCCTTGGGTTTCCTCAAACTTAAAACTTATATGGAGTGCTGTCTCTTCAGTAGCACTCTGATCACATAGCACTTAAACTTCCTTGACTCTAGGGCAGCTAAAATTTGGGGAGCTTTTCCTCATTTTGCACTTTCACCTCACTTTATCCAAGGTATAATTCTTGCTGTCTTCCAGATTGTATTCCTGGTCCTTTAATTATACATTAATGCAGCCTCAGTAACACAGAGCACTATTAACTTCCTCATTCTTCATTCTTTGCTGATGTGTTGCGAACTGCTGCTTTAACAAATAGAACCTCTGTCCTTCGTGTGGGCTTCTCAAGGTGCACCTTCCCGTTGTTCCAAAAATTACTACTTACCTTTCTACTTTAATAAGCATAAGATTTGATCCCTGCGTGTACCTCTTTCCAAAATCATAGTTTCTGGCTTACTTTGAGACTTCTACAAAGACCACAAATAATATTCCAATAAGAAATTCATGAACTGTGGGTATTTTTTTTTTTCAGTTCTCCCTAACACCTTCTAGGAATTAGTACTATGAGGATTATCTACATAAAATGTATCAGTAGCTACCTTGAATCCTTGCTCCATTAGTCCTTGCAGGCTAAGTGATACTTCACGGATAAAAATGTAAAAATAGGATTTGTTTTGTTGGTTTGCTTTGGTTTTGTTTTGGGTTTTGTTGGGGTTTTGTTGGGGTTTTTTTTTTTGTTTGTTTTGTTTTTTAACGGAAAAAAATAATCCACAGCTGCAAACTATCTAGCATCTTCTGATTAATAGCAATACATTTTAAAAGTGATCAGTTTCATTTGTTCCAATATTTGAGTGAAAAAAAACTTCCCTAACTTTCAAATTAAAACATGAAATTCAGAAAGCTAAAGCAGGAACCAGAATAGCTAGAGAAAAAAGTTTAAAAGTGGTTGGGTATTATTTATTTCTGGCTTCTCTGTTCCCTGTTGCTTCAGAGGGCTGTAGAAAATCACCTACTACAATAAGGAGATGCTAAAGAAGGTCTCTTTTTTAACTATGTTCATTAAAATTAAAAAGACAAAATAAATATTCTTCGAACCCAAGCTATTACATTTGTCCAAGATGGTGCAGAACAAACAGCTCATCTTGATACAGAAGCATCAGTAAAGCAACATGTTCTCTGCTGGAGCTCTGAAGCAAAGGAGCAGTGAAAGAAGGCTTCTTTCCAGAGGGCACAGCACCACTACTTTTAAACATTCGCTTGAATGAAAAAGTCATGCATTATATGCTAATTGATTCAGTTCAAAGAACAACTCAGTTATTAAAAAGATTAATAAAAGAAGAAAATCATGGGGTGGGGAGTATCATAAGTGGTTTCATGGAAAGAAAGAGTAAAACAACTGGAAAATGCTTCCCAGTTCTCATTAGAAAGCTCTCTGGCTTGAGGGAAGGTAACCAGTGGAAGAAAAGAAGATTAGTTTTTGTCACCTCACTGATCATGTCTGACAGACTAGTTTGTCAACACAAAATGGGAAATAGCAAACATTTTAAGGCTTATAAACAACATATAAATGACTACTGCAAACAATATTTCACTCTGAGGGAGCTGGAAGTTTAATCTCTTGTTGTGCACAAGTTTCTATTTTCATTCAGTATCAGCATTTAAGTTTGCCTTCGCCACATCTGTTGTTATGACAAAAAAATCAGAACAGTTAGGCTTGAGTAGTAGGTGTTAGCAAGCATACACCAGTGTTAGTAAGTGTATTGAAATATACTTTTATGGACCTTGTTGCATATAATATCCCATGGATCAGTATAGTTTTCCCATCCCAGGGACTATTGAAAGAATTCGTCTCGTGGTAGTGGTGTTTTTGTTATTCCTCTGGGATGTGGGAGACCCAAGATAAAATTCTCTCTCTGTCACTGTCTAGCAGCATAATGGGATGACCTCATTGTCAGGTACTGGATGGTATCACCAACAGTCTCTTGCACTGCAGTTTCTCTGTTTGCCATTAAAAATTAAAAGGCGACAGGGATGTAGTCTTAGATACCATCACTTTTATCAGAGGCAGAGTGAGCTTCTATGAGCTACCAAATATCTAACTCCAACATTTATACAATACATTTCCAAAACGGGGGAGGGAAGGGAGAGATGGAGCTTCTTGTACAAATAATATGTTGCTTAAATATTGTTGACTTGATCCTATTTGTGTCTTGAGCATGCCTCTCTGATTTGCTGGATGGGAAACTAGCCATTAAACTAGTTATTACTGGAACGTTACCCTTCGACATTTGAACCAGAAAAAAATGAACCTGAACCTGCAAGATACTTCCTGACTTGATTGCTTGTGAAACTTCCACATTTAGGGGAAAAAAAAGAAGTTTACATTTTGTCAGCCTGGCATTTTGTCACAGAAACTGCCTAGCAAAAAAATTCATTACGAGATTTAAATGGAATTTAGCATAGGGCAAATTTCAATATTTTCTGACTAGCACTGTTGTGAGAATGGATGTTGAAAAGCTTCCTAAAATGTTTCAAAATACTCTCCATTTTTGGAGACGGTAGGAGGAAAATTCTGTACGAGCTATTGTAGAAGAATATTAAATACTGTGCATACTGAGTGTACCCATCCTGTTTCTGATCCTTGGACTGCTCTTGTATGAGATGATAGACATGGAAGGGTAACATAGGACAGATTTAAGGGCTGGCTCTTCTAAGTATTTGATCACTAATGGCATCTGTGGGAGGGGAGGCACTCAGCACTGTTCAGGATGAAGACTTTTGAACCATGAGATTTTCAAAAGAATGATAGGGCACAGGTTACACAAACGGGCACCATTGCACTGACATCAGTAGAGCTACGATAACTTACAGAATAAGAATTTGATGCAGAGAGCGAACACAAGCTCTCTGTTGCATGAGTTTGAAACTAGATGTATGTGTGACAACAGAGTGGCCCCATTGTGTGGGTAAGCTGGAGAGGGCATCCCAGACATGTCATTGGAATATTGACTCTCCTTTCTTCTAAAAGTTCCCAGATGCTTCCTCCGCACTCCTCCCAGTATCCCCCTCTCCCACTCTGTTCCCAAGGCACCTCGTATCCTCACTTGCCAATGATTAGTCTCGGTTATTAGTCTCTTCACCAGGTTCATCACTTCTAGGTGATGCTGAATAAAGAAAAGAAGCAGAAAAAAACCCCAAGGGATTCCTTCCATAGTCAGTTCAAACATCATACATCAAGAAAGACTTTATCACAGGTGTGCTGTAGTTTGCTAGACAGTCCTGAACAGGGGTAGCTCTCTATCAGAAATTTATTTGAGCAGCTATAGGTGAAAATTCAATAGTATTCAAACACTGAAAACAGCTACCCTAGAAATTACAGAAAACAAAATGGGCGTCCACTCCTGAATCACATGGAGCACACAGCTGACGTGTAAATACTTGCCTCATTTTCTGATGTGGGAAGGTGGACTTGTATACATTCAGGTTTTAAGACAGTCCAAAACCAGATCCTCTCCTACAGTGGGCTCACGGTCTTCGTTCACACTGTCCCTGCCCCTGCCTCCCAAGACTTGAGTGGTGTGGTCAGAGCATTTGCGGGTGAAGGCTGAGGCAAGGAAGTCATTAAGAACCTCAGCCTTCTCCAAATCCAGGGCAGCCAATTCTCCCGATAGCTTCTGGAGAGGGCCCATGCTGTCTCTAGCCTGTCTTTTATTTGCAAAGTACCTATAGAATCCCTTGCTGTTATCCTTAACATCCCCAGACCAGTTTAATTCTAAGTGGGCCTTAGCTTTCCTAACCTGGTCCCTTGCTTCACAGACAGCATCCCTGTATTCTTCGCAAGCCACCTGTCCCTGCTTCCACCTTTTATAACCCTATTTTTTATTTCGAATTTTCCTCAGCAGCTCCTTATCCATCCAAGGGGGTCTCCTGGCCCTCCTGCCACACTTCCTTCTAGTACAGATGTATCATTCCTGAGCATACAGCAGGTGATCCTTGAATATCAACCTGGAGTCTTGGGAACCCCTGCCCTCTAGGGCTATATCCCATGGAACCTCACTGAGCAGGTTCCTGAAGAGGCCAAAGTTTGCTCTCCTGAAGTCCAGCACAGTGAGCTTGTTGCACGCTCTTCTCACTGTCCTGAGGAACTCGAATTTGACTATCTTGCGATCCCTGCAATTAAGGCTGCCCTGCAGCATCACATTTCCAACTAGCCATTCCCTGTTGGCGAGGATGAGGTTAAGCATGACACCTCTCTTTGTAGGCTCCTCTATTATTTGCAAAAGGAAGTTGTCTTCCACACAACCGAGTAACTTCCTGGATTGCTTCTGCCAGGTCATACCGTCCCTCCAACAGATATCAGGGTGATTGAAATCCTCCATGAGAGCAAGGGCCTGCGAGCATGAGGCTGTTCCTATCTGTCTATAGAGCACCTCATCCACAGAGTCCTCTTGGTCAGACTATCCGTAACAGATTCCCACAATAATGCTTCCCATCACTGTTCTCCATTTAACCCCGACCCACAAAGTCTCTGTCGACTGCTCACCTGTCCCCAGACAGAGTTCCATACTCTCCAGCCTATCCCTAACATAAA
>JAOEHY010020658.1:0-56619 GCA_025447955.1 Psilopsiagon aurifrons
TGCACACAATACTCCAAGTGAGGTCTCACAAGAGCAGAGTAAAGGGGCAGGATCACCTCCCTCGACCTGCTGGTCACGCTCCTTTTGATGCAGCCCAGCATGCAGTTGGCTTTCTGGGCTGCAAGTGCGCACTGCCAGCCCATGTCCATTTTCTCATCAACCAACACTCCCAACATTTTGGACAAATAGTTCACAGGGTTGAGTATTAATAACACTTAAGAGTGACTGCCATCCTCACAGTGTTAACTCCCCAGAGGGCCACAGTTTCCCCTGAGTTTAGATTTTCCACTTCACAGTAAGTAGTCTGAACCCATGGTTTTTTTGCTTCTGTTGTTTAGATGTATGTTTTGTCTCATTGCCAATTAAATCTATTTTGGGGGGGACAGGATGGGACATGCAGTGCAGGAGGTGGCAATGTCTGAGCTTCCTGAGGTGAATATAATCAGCCTACCCAGAGCTGAAAATTTAAGCTGTGTTCAAGGAAAGGTGAATAACCTGAGAAAGTGTTATTCTCTGATACCACATTCAAAGGCTTCAGTTTTAAAACACTGTTCTGGGGTGCAGCAGGTCAGATATTTTTGGTTGTATTTTTGTCCTGTAATACAGCTGTTGTTCGAAGTTTGTGGCTGGAGTAAATTGACTGAAAGTCCATTCTAGCCAATTATGCATGATGCTAAGTATATGGACACGTGCAAGTATGCAATACACAATTCTCACAGCGTATAGTAATATATTCGGTATTTTAAAGGCTTACCTTCATGATTTCTTTCATAATCTGGAAATCTGTACTAGGGAAATATGTCTCTGTAGCTGTTCTGGCCTCATATTGTTTCCCCAAGAATCTGCTATTGGTCGTTGTCAGAGACAGGATCAATCTGACCTAATATGACAAATCCTGCATACCTTGAGTCATTGAATGTATTAATTTTTCGCTTGACCATTCTGGTGAATGGTCAAACAAGACAGAATCGTGATCTTGCCTGGTGCTGTTAAAAGAAATTATATTAGTAAACAAAAGGGGAATAGATTAAATTCCAGTATCAGGGCACTATGACCTGCCTATGGCATGATTTTCTGCATTAAGAACACAACTGCCATAAAAAAATGGCCTATACATTCAGCTTAGCCAAAGTAGGCTTCAGTTTTTCAGCAGAAGTTACGCAGGTTTTCTGATTACTTTCTATTCATTTAATTAGGGGTATTTACGTTTCAGGCTAAGTGCATTGTTATTAAACTCTTCAAATTGACAAACATACACTTTTGTATAAAGACATGCTCTTTACCTTTAGATAAGTCTGAGATATAGGTTAGTAAGAGGACCTTTATGGCTTTTTATTTTACCAGGCAGTGAACAAGCCAGGCATCCTTTCAGGGGAGGAATTCAAGGCATCCTTGTGATGGAAACATGAGCCACCTATGTTTGTTGTGGGCATACTGGCAGTGCTGTGGGGATCTGCATTTATGCCCCACATCCTTGGCCAGTGTTTAAGTGTGGTGACATTGGCTTCAGCGGGGCTGGGTTAATTGCAGTGGTTAACAAAGCGCCCATTGCACTGCAGGAATCCAGACACGTGCACACAATCATGCCAGCAACATATGATAATCTGTAATTCCAGAAAATTCCATGCAATGAAGACTATATTTGCATGCCTTTCCTATTGTTCAGACATGAAGCTCTAGAAGTTAAGGACTGAAGATATAACCTCTTTGCTTCTCTCACAGAAGTCCTATGATGAACTCCCATTTTTTTATAGGCCCTGTTCAGCTTTTGATAAATTTATGGTGTCAGATATTAACTACTAGACCATCATTTTCCTCATGACTTTTTAATAAAATCGTGGAAATTCTACAAGATGGACTCTTCTGCATTAAGTAACTACTTAAATCTGAACTTGTCAGTCTTTGTTAGCTATATTCCAAACTTTCTTTAATGAGAAGTTAGCATTTTTTTCAAAACAAGTGGAATATATTGTCTGTGATTGTTTTTTGGTTTTTTTTTTTCATGAGAAGAGAAAGACTATTATGAACAGTTATACATAAACATGTTTAAATTTTGGAATGTAAATATTTAGAAAAAAAGATTTCAGCTTTTCATTAGCATGAGAGAGCTAAATAAGAATATCCCTGTGCCTCCCACTTGATTTAACCTCCTATTACCTAATTTGATAGTGGAGTATAAAAATGTGAAGCATATATTTTGCATCTCATGTATAAAGAGAGGCATCTCATGTATCATCAAGAAGATCTAGGTATCTTTAAAAGAACCAATTCTGGGGAGAGGTGGGATGGTAAGAGGCAGAATGGAAAGACCGAAAAATGAATTGCAAGTGCTGTAAGTGAAAAAATAGGTAGATGGAGTGGTAAAAGGATATCAAAGCAGAACTCTAAACCAGAGGAAAAGGATTTTAAAGATCTCCTGTGTCCTCAAGATATTTCGCTTAATGAAGAAAAAGTCCTCCATGAGTGGCAGAAATAATGTATTTTCATTTTCAGCATCTCTTTTCAATGTGTTTTTTCACTTCTATAATAAAAGACGAGGTTATTAGCCACTCTCAGGAAGAGAAAAGAGAAACATCTTACAATCAGTGAAACGAATGGCTTCTCACTGAAAAAAAAAGGGCTGAAGCTGTTGTAAAGCCTATAGAAGTAGAGTGGAGACAAGGCCAAGAACACCCAGGAACCAAATAAAACATCCCTGGCAAAATTATGGCCTATTGATGTGAATGGCAAAAATTTCACTGACTTTGTAACATTGAGCTTTCATCCCTATTTTTAATTATCTGCTTCAGGTAAATGGCTCTTGTTCTTTTCTGTCAGGGTAAGGTACGAAGTGTTTAATAATAGCTTGTTGGTTCTTGATTAGCCAAGATTTCCCAGCTGTCCACAGATGATTTAAAATAATCCAAAATTAAAAACTGTCCCAGCTATGTGGCTGGGCAAAGACATTAGCTTTATCTCAGGGTGAAATACCAGAAGACTGCAATGCTGGAGGAGAGGCTTAACACATCGACTTTTCTGTTAGAAAAAATAGTACTTCTGATGATGCAGTGATAAAGCTAACATGGTTATGAAGGCAAGTGACTGCAGACTTTCCAAGCTTA
Source organism: Psilopsiagon aurifrons (assembly GCA_025447955.1). Classification (NCBI taxonomy): domain Eukaryota; kingdom Metazoa; phylum Chordata; class Aves; order Psittaciformes; family Psittacidae; genus Psilopsiagon; species Psilopsiagon aurifrons. Next base: position 3,102 of record JAOEHY010020658.1, read on the forward strand.
AGGATTAAGGTTTTAGGTTAAGCAGTCCTTCTGGACAGAAAGGGGGAAGGATTAAAAATCAGAAGGAAGATCAACTGTCTCTGTTCATAATATGGGTGATAGGTAAATTGGAAAAAGCACTGTTAAAATATTTTGCAGTTGGAACATCAGGATGAAAGAGCATGCAGGCCCACACAGCAAAGAGTAAGTCCTCATATGTTAAATCCCAGCTGTGTGATAAGGAGTTTTCACATGACACGGGGCTAATCTGTTTACAGCAGTGTTGTAGATGATCTCATGGCTTGTTTGCTTTTGCTTTGTTTTTTGGGAGGAATAGACTGGCATAATCCATAGATCTGAATCTGCAGAACAAAAATTAAAAATCTCCCTCTGCTTCTCAATCCTACAGATATATTCAGAGTCCTCTCTGAGTTCTCAGTGAGAAAGAAGTGTTCCTTCAGAAGAGAAGGTGATGGAAATCTGCCTCATTATTAACGCCTACAAATTTTTCAGTGGCCAAACAGTGGACAATACAAGAGTTTTTTGTGGTGTGGGCGATTAGCCATTCTTCTTTGCTCTTCTGCAGATACAAATACAACTTCCATCTTTTTCTTCTACATTTGGTTTGCAGAAATGTAAAATATTAACAGAAACTTGGGTTTTTTTGCTAAAGTTTTAAAAGCACCTGAAATATTTTTATACTTCACATGCCTTCTTGGTGCACAAAAGTTGTTATAGAGTTGGGGGAAAAGGGGATGTGGGAAATCTTTCCTATCATCTCAAACATTTACAGGGCTAGAAAAATCAATATAATTTTCAAAGAGTTATAGGGAAAAAAAACAAAGAAGAAACAGAACCATTTAAATTTCTGTTACAAGACAGAGTGAATAAACTACAACTTTTGTGGAAAATAGAATGCTACAAAGGCTGAGTTATAATCAGCTCAGCAGAGGTCATAGCAGGTTGATCCAACAGCCATCCTCATTGAGGGGCCAGTTCCACACAGCATTTAAATGCATGCTTAATTTTAATCACATACATAAGTCCTGCATGACCTTAATGTTAAGCACGTGCTTGAGTGCATTGCTGAAGTGAGGATGGAGAAACGGTTTCATGAGTGCTGGAAGCAAGAAGAAGGAAGAGCCCTTTACTGTAGATCTCATTTACCGGACTCACTGCAGAATCAAAGGCTATAGCCTTCTTTCTGAAGCAGAAAATGTCCACATAATGCTGTGAAGCAGAAAACAAGAGTAAGTAATTTGTAAGGAAAGGTGTACTAGGAACTGGAAAACATGTCCCAGAGGTTGGCTGTGCACTTTTCTTGTCTGGGCTGTATTCAATCCTATGATACTCATCCTGCAAGGGCTTTGGCAAGCCCTTACTTTAGTAACTGATGACTTCAATGGGAAAATTAACCAAGGTCAAAATTCAGCTCATGCTCTGCTTTTGCAGAGTAACAATCTAAGCATACTGCTCACTGATCTAGAGTTAAATTTTACTGTCTGCTTCCTTTTCTTCAAACTTTGCTTCATTCTTTTGATTTTAAGTAAGATTTCCTTCTTATACAAATGAAAACCCTCATCCTCTTAGTTCAGTATAAAAGATGGGGAGAATTTTCCTGCTAAGATCCTTAGACTGATATCCCAATGGCAGTCAAGTTATTCAATCATGTTCACTTGCCAGTGGTGCTAAACTACTAAAAGTATCTAGCAACTTATACCCAGATTTTTGCAGCTCTGCTGCTACTGGCAAAGCTGTGTTCCAGAATAGGAATGGTCACTTCCTCTTATTTACTTTCATCATTCTGACAATTAAACTGAACTCTGGGTAGACAAATAAAGCAGGTTAAATGGGGTCATGATACCAGCATTGTATTCATTTGGCCACATTCTCTTCTTGTATCACCAACTCATCAGTGAGATTTCAGCAGAATTTACTCATACTTTTCTAAATGGGGAAACAACTGGATCAAAGAGCCCAAAAAATCAAAACACTGTGTAAGAGAACAACTCTAGGCAGAGATGTGAGTTCTTCCAACACAGTGCCCAGCCTGGTAACTAGGCCAGTTTTTCCTCTCTGAATTTCACAAGTCTCCTGCACAAATAGTTTTGCTCTTCCAGCCATACCAAGGGGTCAGCAGAGTAAGGACTATGGTGAGCCCCATAAAATCAATTTTTATCTAGTGTTCTGTTGAAGGTGAAGGAGGAGCTAGTGCAGTTCACTGTTTGCCACAGTTTTGCTGTAACTCTGGACAATAGGGTTGGCAGCACATGGACATCTTTAGCCATCCTGCTCTTTAGCCTGAGACAGAAAGTGTGTTCATGATTTGAGCAGATGTTTCTGCTTTTAGGAATCAGTTGTTTCCTGTTTTCCAGAAGCACATGCCAGCACAGTCAATATCTGGAAACCTGCTGCTTCACAGTAGGTCCAGCGTCTAAACTGGTACTTTACCAGAAAATGGTAATAAAGCAGTTTGAATTGCTTTTCATCCTTCATGCTCTTAATGGCTTTCAGGTTCATAGGAGACCAATCAATTAATCCTCCTTCAGACCTAGAGGAATGGGATGTTTCTTACCCTCTGAACAGGAAAGAAACCGTAACAAAGATTACGAATCTACTTATTAAGACTTATGTCAGTAGTATAGTGTAACAGAGCCTCCAGCTGGGGTTGGGACTACAGATTTGCAATATTGTATAAGCCTAATGTTCACTAGTCATATGCTAATTAATTGCTAAATCACAAAAGGCAAATCATAATTATTGTTTCAGGTTAGCAACTTTCCCTGACCTGATTGCATGCTTACTGTTCTGAAGAATTAAGGAAAGGGGTTTGTTTAGGAACATTTACCTGTATAACCTATGCTTCTGGTTCTACTTGTTCTAAGGTGCTGGAAAGATACATACCTTCAATTTGAACAAATCTTGGACAGATTCTACTACTTTTCATTATTCTGGGAGATCAGTCAAGAAGCAGGACAGTAAGAATGAGAATAAAATCACATGGGGTTGAAGAAATTATAGCTCTGGTCCTGCAAAGAGTTACAGCGGACTGAGTATGTGGCCATCTGCACTCAGCAAAATTTGGGGAGACTGGGGTACTTATTTCCCATTACAGGTTTTTTTTGTCTCAAGGCAACTGAGCCATTTGTACAGCAAACCCATACTTTGCTAGCTTATTTCTTTGCCTGATGTAGTGCTAGTACTTAGTAAAAAGGTTTCTGTTGTAACTGGTGGAAGGGAACACAGAAATTATTAAATGCTCTTCTGAAAAGTCCACTTAGATCAGAAGCAAAGCTCCTATTGATCTCGGGCATACAAAGTCAAGCTTTTATCTAATAATTGGTAATGTCATATTTGAAAACTCCAGATCAAAAAAAGTTTCCCCAGTTCTTCTGTCACCTGGTCAGGTGCACCCAAAACCCCCAGTGAGGTCAATAGGACATCAGGAAGCCTCCCAGCTCACTGTCTATCATATTCACACATTAGGGCTGGTTAATGTGTTTGAAGTCATGAGGATGAAGAGGATACTGCTTTGACTTGGAAAGCTCTTACTCAGCTTGCTATCCAAACTGTCCCTGCCTTTCAAGCCTAATGTGTTTAGTTCTCTTCCTGTTGTTATCTGTTAGTTGTGTGGTGAGAAAGTTGAAATGATAGTCCAGAATTTGAAGTAGTTTACTTGATGGGGTTAAGGTAGTTCTGGAAAGTCTGAAAAGAACTGCATGCAAGACATGAGTCTGTTGCATAAATCCCTAGTCTGAAGTTATTTCACCAATAAGCAGACATTGATCTGCTCACCGTTGCTAGTCAATGTAAAATCTGGAAGATTTTGATGACTGCACTGGGCCAGCCAAATATCAGGACTGTTGCTCCCTGCTGTTTAGTGGTTTTTGGTGTTAAACTGGGACTGCAGAGGAACAACCCCTGGCAAAGACAGCTGCATGGGTTCTTGGAGGATTAAAAGGAAAACTGGCATAAAAAGACTGCTGCAGATCCTGGGTAGTAGATGACTTAGGAACACTGGGGGAATTTTCTAGCAGCAAGAAGCTGCTGCAGATGAAGAAGCATTTGCGTTCAGTTCCCTCTACCCTGCTGTAACTCAAGCCAGCCAGCGAATCAACACAGCAGACATTCAGTGGTACTGGCCACAGCCCAAGTCTCTATGCCAGACTCCTAGCACACCTGTTAAAAAGATTCCTTTCACCCAGCTTTCAGCTAACGTTTCTGCTGTAGCTGGTGATATGCCTGGCCTGCTACAGTACTATGGCTGCTAGCTACAGTCTTCACTCACTATACTTCAGTGCTTACAATGGCACTGGGATGTTAAAACCAGGCACAGAGCAGCATCACTCTGAACTGTAAGGAATAATCCACCCAACTAGTGTAATATTAAGTGTACAGGGAATGTGTAGTTGTGATGATTTTTGCCAGTGCTAAGGAAGGGTGATAGCAAGACCCTCAATGTGCTGGAATGCAACCTCTACAGATTTTGCCTTCTGCTTTTGGTGCTCCGTCTGTCTAGGAGCACAAACCTCTCTGCTGTTCCATCCCACCTGAGGACAGTAAGAACTTCATGGCCTGGGTGAAAGCTGCAGACAAGGATGCTGCTCGGTGTTGGCACTGCTCTGACCCTCTGAATGCTCAGGAAGGGCACTTTACAACCCACTCTTTTAAATTACTACCAGAAACACTTAGAGGGTCATCTTGCCAGATGATGCAGAGCTGCAAGTAAGGGAATCGGAGTGCAAGGAGCAAGGCTTCAAAGGGAAAGTATGGCTGACCTGCACCTCCCTTACTGCTGAGCTGAGTTGTTTTGAAGTTAAAGTTTAGAGCCTGGACGTTGGAGTTTTTTTAAACTTATGATGAGTTTCTTAAGAAAGGAGGGGAAAGGAGCTGCAGGGAGCATCGAAGAAGTAGCAGCAGATGCCTGAAAAAGACATCACAGCCATCAGCTGCCTTTTGAGAAGTTCATGGTTAGTTTTAATTAGTCTTTGTCCAATGTTGTGATATCAAGAGGATTAAATTGGCTTCTCCAAATATCTTTGGGTGGTGGCTGCGCACTGTTGGAAAGCCCACTCGGGAGTTGCAGTAGAAAGTTCTCACAGATGCAGCAATGCATATTTCCATGTGAACTTCTGGGTTAGAATAAGGAGTTTTCAAAATCTCAAGGAGAAAGAAAGTGCAGAGAGGAAGACTTCACACACAAAGGTAGGACAATTTATTCCATCTCTATAAGCAGATACATATGTCAGTGTTTGTAAATAATTTTTTCTAGTATTGTTCCTGAAGACAAAGTTGGTCTTGTGTTTCACAAATCTAGAGACAAAGCCACAATACCCGCAGTACAAGATAATTCACACATAGTGATGGGTGAAATTCAGAGCTACTTAATTTCAGGTATCCCCATCTGAAAACACACTGGAGGCAGAAGTTTCAGAGGTTTAGTCTCCAGGAAGCTACAGAGAAGGCATTATCCAGAGTAATTATGTAGCAGCCTTAGACTTCTCTCCTGATCGTGATCCAGCTGAGTTCTTGATTCTGCTCCAAGTTAGCAGGGCTGGAACTGGCTCTAAAATGTCTGGTTTGAATGCTCCTTTCTTGCATTAGGACCCTTTCTCCCTCTGTGGTTGGTTAGCACAGTGGCTGTTCGCTCACGTGGAGAATGCATTGCTTGTGTAGGCTTCACTGTGGTGAAATGGAGGTCTTATTCTTTTAGTTAGCAAAGTCATGTGTGAGATGTTTACTCTTAGCAATGCTCAAGGGCAGTGCTAATTTATTTTTGTAACAGTCTTTTTTAGACGGAGAAGTTGGTGACAGCCGTAATTTATTCATGGTGCTATGCAGCATTGCATAGCATGTTGTACTGGCCTGCAGCAACTGGAAGTAGTTATTTTCTTAGGAAAGTGTAGAGACCAAAACTGATAACACACAGTGACGTACAGGAATCTGCTTATGTTTAGAGAAGATAATGCACATCAGCAATGGGAAATGCAGATGGCTAAGAGTTTTCCTCATGGTTTGTCGTGTTTCATGGCTCTCCTGATGTGGGTGTGTTTGACTTCATAAGAAGATGTTTACCACAAGTAGAAATCATTTTAATAAACTCATATTGATGTTCACAGTTAATATAATCATAGACATTTGTGTTTAAGAGCCTTCTTCATGATTCCTAAGAAGAGGTATGATGATATAACCCATGTCTGCTCTTTAGGGATGAAAACTCAAAGTCACATCTGCTCTCATTAGGTTGAAATTTGGCTATGCTGAACACATGCCATCATCAGCATCATTTCCATGGTAACACATTGCAACATTATACTATTCAAGTCACGTGACAGAAAGTCAGGCTAAAAAGAAACCTGGGCTGGGAGAAATGAAGCATTTGTGTCTTCACTGGTATTAATAAGCAAAACAGCTACCAGCAAAGTAAATTGGCTTTTGTATGAATATTCCCTTCCTCAAGCTTGCCTGAATGAAAAAGCTGTTCTCTAGGGATTTGTCTATTGGTTTGTTCTGACCATGGCTATAGGCTGCTTATTCTTCTCCTTCATTCTCTCTACAGCTGGACTGCTGGCTTCCCACAGAATTGTTGGGGGGAATCTAGTTTCATTTCACAGAGTTTCCATCAAATTAGAGAAAGAAGGTATCTTGAGCAACCAGGCAGTCGGCTTCATACAATTTATGAGACCTAACTTCTCTGTTCAGCTGATGGAATTGCCATCAATTATGTGCTTTATTTTCTCATGAGGTTTGTTCTTCTATTCAAAGAGAGGGGAGAAACCAAAGCTTTAAGACTGAAGGAACATATGACCAGTTTGAGTTCATATTAACTTTTAAGAACACATAGGTTAAAAAAAAAATAATCAGAAAGATAAGAAATTCAAAATTAACATTGTTGTTCTTGTTCATGCAGACCTGAAGTCAGTAAACGTCCTTCTGATTTCAATGGGCTTAATCAAGACTTCAACAACAATAATGTCCTGATTCTTCAACGTTACAGACAGGAAAAACAATGAATATTATGATCTGTTGCATCCAAACAATTTCTCAGTGCATGCGAGCTGAGGATTTATTATGCCACAATATAAAAAACGTTTTGGAAAATTTACCTAGCAACATTAGCATGTTAGTTTTGACATGGAAATCCAAAAGCATCATTTAGTGTTTTGACATTGTAACTGCAGGGAGAATCATCTTCAAAATCAATGCTGGCTCAGTTTCTATTTCAAGAATTAAAGCAAAAGTTAATTAATTGGCATACTTCATCTCCTTGAAGTACAGGTTATACTAAAATTAACCAGAGAGAGCAAAATATGCAGCGGCATAAAGGTGAAGTTTAGATATCAAAACCAAGTTTTGGGTCTTTAAAATCCTTGAATTCATTTGTGTAGTCTGTTGTAATTTTTTTAATGGTACTATGTTCTATAAAATCTTACCAGACTAAATATGTAAGATAACCAGATGTAAAATGATAAATAATTTGGGTTGGAAGAGATCTCTGGAAGTCATCTGGCATTTCAGCGTTCTACTGATATCAGTTAGGTCAAATTGTTCGAGGTCTTGACCAGTTGAATTTTTAAGATCAAGGAGGGAGATCCCATAACATCTCTGGGCCTCTGTTCTCTCTGTTCCAGTGTTTGACTACCTACACTATTTATTTATTTTTCTTTCTCCTTCTTAATGTGCAATCAGAACTTAGCTTACTGCAGTTTGTGTCCATTGTATCACCCTATCCCTGTGCAAGCCCAAGAAGTCTGGCTCTATCCTATCCATATGTTCCTGACGGCCTGAAGACTGCCATAAGGTTTGTTCTTAGCCCTCTTGTTCAAACACTCTGCAAACATAAGACTGAGCAGAGGAACTCATATGAGCTTTCTGGCCAGAAAAGTTTATGCAAAATATACCTAATATGACATCTACTCAGCATTATTTGCACTGGAGAAAAACCAGTTTGGAGAAAAAGTGTCTCTGTGGTGGGCACCACGGAGGAACTATAGCAGCCTTCACACAAATGTTTTGCAGCAACAGACAGATAATAAACAGACCAGAGGGGAAATAAGGTACAAGGGAATGGAGCTGTGACCCCATTAACACCTTGTGAATTCACTGAGAAGATGGTGGCAGATGATCTTACAAGTCATTAAAGTTTTCCTCCTGAAATACTGAATTTGGTTGCCAGGGCTACAAATGCTGTACCCAGGGGAAAAATGGAGGGGCTTTATACATACACACACACCAGCTGACCCTTCTACCTATATGCCAAAGGTATTACTCACATGATACATTACTAATATGTCTTGGCTTCAATGTGACTACTCTGGGTAGCTCTACACTGTTAGAACACTTGTAAACAAATGTGAGCAGACACCTATTTGAATTTGGCTGTCCACAGTAAGGAGGCTTGTAATAAAATGGTCAGTGTAACCAGAATTATTAAAACTGTCAGGTTGTTTTTGTTTGGCTTGTTATTTTTTCAACTCTCACGTTAGGAAAAATCAAAGAGAATTAGTGTCTTGTATCCACAATCAGACACATTAGACAGTTAAACCTACATGGAAGATGGAGAAGAATGCTTTTAACCGAGACCACAAGGGGAGAGCCTGTGTCAGACCTTGAGTCCTATTCACTCTAGGAACTTTTGCAATAATTTAAGAAACATCTCTGGTCAGCAATACACAGGAGGAGAGCTACTGTCAGCGTAACCTGCAGTATCATACATTCACTAGATATGTGCTTCCCTGCTAGCTACAGAGAGAACTGGTTCTTTAGTGCCAAATCAGAGTTCTCCAATTGAATTGCAGTTTCTCCCTGTGTACAAATTCTTCTATGCAGCTGAGTCCAAACAGGAGTTGAAACTGTGCATCTGAGACTGACAAACAAAATCCAGTTAGATGAAGGACAGCCAGTAGGTGAGAAGTTCTCTTTCCTCTAGATGTTTGCACATGAATATCTTTTTGCAGCACTAAATACTAAGAAGATTTGCCATGAAGAGAGTTGTTGAGCCTAAAGTCAAAAAATCTGTTGAGAGAGTTTTTAGTCATTATAGATCTTACCTTCATGGAATTAAAGAAAGAAAAGGTGAAAAAATAAGTCTTTTTCTCCTGCCTTCCTTCATTCCCACCTAAAGGTTTTTTTCCTTCATCTCAAGGTTTCTCCTCTTAGCTCAACTTTTCCTGGAGAACGTTTTTGCAACTTACACTAATCTCCATGTTTCTCTGGGGTTTTTTTTTGAGCGCATTTGCTGGAGGGGACACATTTCCCTGTACATTGAGCTTGCTTCTTCCCAGAGCAAATAGATTTTTCTACATATATTGAAAGTAGATTATTTCCTGCTTTGGTCCTGTTTCCAAAGACTACTAGTACCAGAAACCCAATCTGCTGATAAGAGCTAGGTCCATGGTTCATTGAGGTAATAGACATCAAAAATTAAGTGCAATAACTTTTGAATACAACATATGAAGGAACTTATAATAAATACACTCCATGTGCCTCTGCTCATTTTGATGCTAATCACAACTGATTCAGAGAAAGTAATTAGTTGAATAGATGGAGGAGAGTTTAGTTAACTTTCTGATCATTGAAGACACTGATCAGTGAAGCCCAGCTGGAATCTCCAGGGGTGGATACTACATTAAGCTGCTAAGCTTGACTGTTGTTCTTATAAAATTCCAGTAGACTAAGGTACAACATCCTCCTTTGGCCCCTTTGCTTTACACAAAGTACTGAAATTCTCTATATGTCATCTCTCTATAAAAATGGGAGAAACAACCCATCCACCCTGGAGCCATGAAGCAATGCTGGTCATCCTGGCTTCTCCGCATGTGACATTTTTCAGTACCAGAGATAACTGAGGACAGTGAGATACATCTCCTCTCCAGGAGTCATGTGCCGCTGTTCCAGCACTTTTTCTCACAGAAGGAAAATATGGCTTTAGACCATATCGATCCCTTTGTCTCACTCTTGTTCCTTTTTGGCAGTGGGCACCTATTAAGGAGTTCAGGCTGTTCTCTCCTCTACACAAGTCCTCTGAATCCTGGAGCAGCTTCTCTGCAGCGGAGCTATTTTCCTTCTCCCTTGGCTAATCCTGCAAGTCAACAAAACCTACCTGCTAAGTAACTACATCCTGCTCAGGGGTCTTCTTCTTGGAGCTTCCACTCCTACATCTCACCCCTTATGTTAACAGAATTACAGAATGGTTTGGATTAGAAAGGACCTTAAGATCATCCAGTTCCAACCCCCCCTGCCATGTTTTAGAGAGCTGCATTGATACTTGGCTCCTTTGTTCTGGCTCTGGGAAAATTCCACTCCCTGGAGCCTGCCCTCAGCATGGACTCATGGCCTCAGCCTTCCCATTGCATTACCAATGCTTTCACATAAATGGAAGATGTTTAAGTTAATGACCTTCCATTGTTAACCATGTGTCACCCCCCCATGCGCAATTTCAGTTCAAAATGGTGGTAAAAACATGGCCAGGAGGGATAACTGCTTACTTTCAAAGCAGGGTTTCCAGTCTGCCAAAGAAAATCCTGCATTGTCAAGCAGAATTAAGAAGTTCAAGCTATATCCAAATACGCAGCTGTGGCAATAGACTCTGGTCTATTTCAGAGAAGATTTTCTGAATGGACCAAAGGCCACACAATTTAGTTAAGAGCTAATAATCTATATATGTAGCTTAAAAGAGGTTTTTACCAAATAGCTAGATGAAGCTGATAAACAATCTTGAAAGTTAATTAGGTTTCTGTCTTCAAAGCTGACTTTTTTTGTATACTGGTACACCATAGCTGGAAAGTATCTTGAAAACCCTTTCATATCTTCCATAGTTAAATAAATATTAGGGCTTTCAAGGCTCTTTGAGACTGAGATAACCAAGGTGCAGTTGGAGAGCACTTTGGAATTTACTTATTAAATTTCATCAAGTTCACTTCTCTCTACTGTACTCAGTTCCTCCTTTCACCTCTTTTTTTTTTTTTTTTTTCCTAAATTAATCTTTTGGATAAAGGTTTAGGTCATAAATTTAAGAGCAAATAATACAAAATCTCCACCGTGATTTTCTTCAAAATTGCATAGCACTGGTCAAATGATGCTCTCATTGAAATAAGAAGTAAAATGTCCAGCAACTTCAAAAGAAGAAAAGGTAAGCCAACACAGACTCTTTATTAAAACTCCACCTTTATTACTTTAAAGAGAAGTGGAAGTTTAAAAGGACTAGCTAAGGAAATTCAATGCTCAAATCCCATTGTAATTCAACAGGAATGGGGCGCCAAAATCCCTTAGGCTGCTTTGCAAATTCTCTCTCACAATGGTTGCCAATCTGGCTCCCATAATGAGCCAGGCATTCTATAATGTCAGAGGGTCAAGGTGATTTCTGGGTGGTGATACCTGGCCATGGCTGAAATAATGCAATACTGTGGAAGTGTTGTGTTTTCATCTCTGTGAGTCTGTGAAATAAAGTAATCTGGATGAGGTTAGAATGGATCAGAAATGACCCAGCTGGAGGCAGGAGAGGAGGGAGCTGGCTGTTGCGTTCAAGAATGTCGTTAGATATCTCCAGGATGCTTCACCTCCACCTTTAGGACCCTCTGAGCCCTACAGAGAAAGGGCAAAGGTCTTAAAGGCAAGAAAGCAACAGCTTAAAGAATTTATTTAAAAAAATCACCTGAAAGATCAAATGCTTTATGGTCTCTCCAGATCAAGTAAAGCAAAGCTGCAGCTCCTTCCTCAGCTACCCTTCCCTTAAGCGCACAAGCCAAGAGATGTCTAACCTTCCTCTGCTCCTTCTGCCAGGCTGGAAAAAGTACTCCTACTGCTCCAGCAGAGATTTGGAAAGCTATGTCCAGGAATGTCAGAACCTCCACTCCATGCTGAGACTTTCCACACCAGCAGAAGCCCTTGTTACGGTTATGCAGTGTTTGCAGCAATGCTTGTCATTCAGAGTCTGGTGTGCCAGCTCCCTCTAATGCTCTATGTATATGTAAGAATGCTCATCTAGGATAGCAGAGGTGTGTAAAACTACTTTGGGGAAAACAAGGTCACCTGATTTCATACACAAAGTTTTAATTTCTCCAAAGGGAAAGGCCCACAATGGTTCCCACACTGGCATCAGTCAAGAAGTCATTTTTCACTGAGGAATTAATTAATACTTCCTTCCTCTTCAAAAGAAGAGCTCTCTCCGAAAAATTTTAGTACAATCACCTCACCCCTCTTTCCTCCACTGTCAAGATTGGTCAGCTTCATGGGCTGAACCAAGCGTTTTATATGGTTTCTTTCATTTGGTTTAATTAACTCCACATGGGCTTGGATTCTCAGAGAATTTTTACTATACAAGGCAGAAGGAATAAATTGTTTTGATAACTCAGTATTTTAAATAGTTAGATTAATTTTTGCATTAGATGAACTTTTTAGTTAAAAACTACCTACCAGAGATCAAGGGAAAGAGAGATCTGCCTTGAGAGATCATTTGTTTCAAGTGGACTCAAGAGAGGACCCATCTGAGCAGTGTTCTTCATGCTCGAATTTTATCTCACAGTGATTTTTTTACCAAGAATATTTTTAGATTACGTATGAGTTTGTTTTTTTTCATGGAGCTAATCAGTCTGCAGGCACTGTTTGATTAACAATTCTCAGCAAGAGGTTTTTCCAGTTTGTTGGTGTTATTTACAAGAGTACATTAAGAAGACAGCATTGTATATCACAGGGATGTGGTTTCTCTTAGCAATAACGTATTGTTCAGAGGGAGTCCAGAGCAAAGGCCATGAAAGTCTACAGAGACACTTTAGCTGACTTGATCAGATATAGAATATTTATTTAACATCATGGAAAATTCAGAGTTAATAACCTGTCCTGAGTGCAGAATTGTTATTTATATTTTTTCCAAGTACTTTCAGTTCAGGTTTCCTGAAATTAAATATAAGAATTTGAGCTATAAGATACTACAATAACCTGATCTCCTTATATATAGCAAATTAATCATGCTGGACTGCCTGCAACAGGTTTTATGGGGTACTGTATCTGAAGTCTTACACTAACTGTGAAGCTACTGGTGTGTGACGGAAATTGCGCCCGGAGCTGGGTTTGGTATCACTGCTGGGGACAGGATATAATTCAAACCGCAGTCAATTGTATTTTTTTAGGTGGGCAGGTCATGGTTCAAAGAGGACTCCATATCTGAAGTAATCTCTTGCTACACAGGAGGATAAACATGGACAGGCATTTTGTTTTTCTGTAAAAATTGCTTGCAAACAAATATTTGGGGTTCCTTCTTCTTCAAGGTAGTGAGGGATAGCTGTTAGGAGGTGGACAGGAATACTTCAATTCTTCTCTTTAGTTTTGTTGCCACAGAATTAGGCTTTTTGAATGAACACAATGACCTCCCACCCAGTAGTTGTTTTCCTTTTTCACCCAGTAGTTGTTTTCCTTTTTGTCCTCAGGCTTTTAAAAGCTTCTGTGCATGCAACTGTTCCAAATGAGCTCCATGAAGGAATATCTTTATTCAGAGTAAGCACTCTTTTTCGTAGTTTACTTTAGCCCACTTTGAAAGCAGCAAGGCATTCCTAACTGGAAAAGCAAAGAAACCAGTGTGCATGTTTCACCTAAGTCCATAGAATGTGAGGGGCAGATCCTTCATCCTCTGCTCTCTGAAAGGGAAGAGGAAACAATCACTGCCACTGAACCACTCTTCTACAGTCATATCCACAGTCCCACAACAGAGAAGACTGCAGGTGGTAAAAAAATTAGATTCCTACTCTAAGGCTTTAGGACCTTGACCAATTACAGAGAGTACCTTTTTCTTTAGTAAAGGTACATTCTTCTCCGGTGGTGCAGATAGAAGTAGGCATAAAGCAAAAAGACCTCACAGGCAGAGTGACTTCTCCCACAGCTTACATCTAAATTTTCCTGAAACATCTGTGATCATGTAAAAGGAGTCTAATAGGCAGCTAATGAAGCTGTGCAGGCACCAGAAATAAAATGTCCCAAGGCCTTGTAGTTGATCTGTCTTTTTATCTGCGTATTTTGCCAAATCTTCCAGACACTATAGACATCTTATATAAAATCCTTCAAAGCTACTGTAGACAGTGAACCATAGACCCTCAGTAACATGACCATGTAATTAATAATTACTTACAGTCATATACTATTTTATCAGTAATTTCGGATTTTCTTTTACAGTGCCAACTGTATATGTGTATATATATACTGTTACATTATTCTTTGTTATTTATGTTATTCTCCATAAATGCCAAAGAGAATATAAAAACACGCTTCAAGTAATTCAAAACTGAAACTAGGACTGTTAATTCATATATGTCATTAGAGGACAAGCAAGTGAACTCTTAGACAATAGTGAAATGTCCATTTGTCATGTGAGTTTTTTTCAGGGGAGAATGCAGTTCTTCATAGATGAACCCCTGATGATGAACAAAGGCAGCTTCTTTTCTTTAGTTTTTTGCATTTGATACCATGTAAATGATAAAAAACATTAACCTGTCAATGCTTGCACTCTGAGCAAGGACTACTTAAATTTCTTACCTGCAGTATTACCAGACATTTCCTATCAGCAGTGTCACCAAGCTTAAATTGTTATATGCTTTAAAACATAAATAATTCACACTGGCCTTGCCTAGTTCTGTTTTCTAGTGTCAGTAATCTTCTCCGAAGTTCTGCTGTTGCAGTTAAGTAGATATACCCAGTAATTCTCAGGAAAGACTGAGTAACCCACCTTTCATGAGTTCCCCCTAGAAAGCTTTCTTGTTCTCCTTCATCCTCCACAGCCCCTCAAACATCTAGAAAAACCACAACCTTAATTTCTGGTAGTTCAGCATTTTAGCTTACTGCAGTGTAACTGAGAGAAAGGAACTGAAATGCATATGGGAACAAGGAGGTCCCATTACCTTGATCATAAGCTTGCCTGGGGGTGTCCACTGCTGTTATCAAGCATAAGCACAAAACATATGTGATCAGAGCTTTAAGCAAAAGCATTGACAAAAGGTAGAGGTTTTCTTAATCATCTTTTGTTCTTGACAATTTGTTTACTTGTACTTCTCATGGATGTTACAGCACACAAAGGCAAACACAGTCACTTATTTTGTTTCTTTCAACTAAGATGATCCAAGGGGTCTTTCCCAATAATTTCTCCATTAAATCCGTAACCTGAACTGTAGCTTAGCCTTTTGGAAAGAGGAAACCAGCAAACTTCTAGAACAGTCATTCTCCTGATATCTTTCCTCGTATTTCTCCTCTAATTTTGTCAAGCTTCATGTCCCACTCATGCAGTGTTGCTCCTTGCCTTGTCTGCCATGTAAAAGAAAGTATCAGAAACAGGTGGATGGTGATAGACTTACAGGCTTGCCTACTTGCTTGCCTACTTGCTTTTGCACATGGTTGAAATTGTCATGATGCCGCATTTCTTTTGAGTATTTGTGCCTCCATACACCTACTTTTCTCAATATATTTCTTTTGCTGCTCATGGCAAATTTACATTTTTAACAGGCACAAGGAAGAGGAGAAATAATCCCAGAGATTATTTATCTTCTTTCTTAGACTACTTCGTTCAAGTGTCTGCTGGTTTGTCAAGTAAAGGCTTAAATGCACCTCTTTTCCTGCTCACCACATCGCAAACAGCTTCTCTCTCTTTCTGTCCCCTATGCAGTGAGCTATTTGCAGAAAACTGAACAGCTTCAGCAGAAGAAAATCAAGATCATAATTTGACAAACATTCCCTTCTGCTGTAAAGGACAGCTTGTTCATAGTTTGTCCTTTACCTTTCATTCCTGCTCAGTCAGTTGTACTAGGACAAGTTGGTCACAGCTGGACAGAATGAAGAAGACATTCTTCATTAAAAAACATTCTCTCATTTTCCTTTTTTCTTTTTTATCCTTAAACCCACAAGCAATTATAGTAATACATCTGGGAAAGCAGCAAGGAGGGAGAGCAACAGAAAGGTGGGGGTGAGTAATGCTAGCATTACCATTGAAAGAAAAGTAAATTGAATTGTGGCTTCAGATATCTCGACCTTAAAACCCCCATAGCACTGTGGATAGACCACTGTCCCAGTGATTTACGGGAGAGAGTAAAGTTAGTTACTCCTCCATTTGGTCTCCTGAGTCTAAGCATCCCAACAAAAAACAAAGCCCCAAAGTGAGAACAAACAATCCTTTCTTGATTTGGAAAATGTGACAGAAACCCTGAAATTTCAGGTAACATGTTTTGGACTGAACAGAATGCTTCTTTCAACCTGGAGAGTTTTTCTTTTTTTCCCTTGAGTTACAGAAAGGCAGCTGTGTTATCAAACAGATATGCTACTCTGTGCTCAGCAAGCCTGCCTGCCCTGAACTCCTCCAGGTCCCGTGAAATGAAGAGTAGACACAGAGTGAAAATTATTGGCTCAGTGAATATCACTCAGATCAGACCTGACATCCACCTGTGTCAGAGAAGTCTAATGTTAAAAAGCTGAAGCAGAATCCTGGCAGTCTGTGGCTTTGAATTAACCAAAATGCATCTGGAATGACCAACCTGCAGTGCTAATACACAAACACAACAGAAATTTTTGCCTTCCAAAGGAACTCTGCAGTGATTCGAAAAAAATGTCATTCTATCAGTTATTCACCTGAATCAATGTGCATTCCCTCCATTGCTTTCCAAAGCAGGAGCATCCCTTTAGCAGGATTAATGCTTTGTAATTTTATCCTGAATGCAGACAGTGAGGAAGGAAATGTTGCCTTTTCAGTAGGTGTAGGAAAAGGGTACTTGATCATGTTAGGTCAATCCTTACTTCTTCCTGTAAAGTTGTTTAGCTCTGAGTTTGGTTGGTTTTTGTTTTGTTTTGTTTTGCTTTGTTTGGTTCTGTTTTGTTTTATTCCCCCTTCTCAACTAAAGGGACAGGCCTTAGCAATCATGCAGCCTCTTTTTTTTTATCTACAAACAAAATGAAAACACATACACTAAACACCACTGTGCTACATGCTTTCCAAGGACTTTGCAAGCACCTTCTCTGGGGAAGGCTTTGGCACTATTCCTGAATCAGAGGCAAAGTGTAGTTTTTAACATAGAGCTGGCTCTTGAGTGAAAACAGTATACTGTTTCTCTCTGTCAACGTGCATCATTTCCGTGCCTCTCCCGAGGCTGCTGGCAAAGTTAAGACCAGCTCACTGCCTCTTTTCCTGGCTGGCAGATTCAAGGGACAAAGAGCCATGCTGCCCTCTACCAAATGGGCTGCAAATGCCACAATCTGGCCTGAATAGGCGAGTCTGTAGGGGCCACATTCAGGCACTGGACAGCTCTTTTGAATGGTTAAGATGCATGTTCCTGCATGTCCTTTTACTGTGAAATAGGAAGTAGTCAAAAGTACTTTGTTCTGACACAGGTCACTTGTCAATGATGATGCATAGGTAAGATGGAATATGCAGAACAATACGTATTATTATGTAAAATAAAGGTCCCAGATGATTGGTTGTCTGCTGTCCTTGTGCCATCAGCACTGCTGAAACAAAACCAGAAATTCTTGCTGAGTAAGTAAAAACAAGAAGCAAATTCAGATGAAAACAGTTCACCAAAGAGCATTTTCCCTGATATGAACTGCTCATTGACAGTTATTTTTAGACAGGGACATCCCAATCCCAATCCATTTGACTCTCAGCAGATGCTTCCCACATCAAATGGATTGAGCTTATGTTAGAGGCAACGAAACCTCCCACCAGCACCCCTCCAAGCTGGCTCATGGCCCATCATGAGCCATTCCTCCTCTTCCGCTTGGTTCTTTAATTCAGACTTGACAATCTAGGTTGCAGATTTAAATCCAACTACAGGACAACTATTAATAAGCCAACAAATGCTGAGGATGAGAATTCTCAGTGAATTTAAAGCTGAGGGATGATTGCCAAGGAAATTTGGCTCTCATTCCCCTGTTGCTTTGATGCCCTTGCTTTCCATTCTCACAGCCTAAGAAAACACTTCTTCCCTCCTCTCTGCTCTCACCCTAATCTCCCCAGGTATAAGCAGTGGAGGAGATGAAGTCCTCTTTCAACAGCTGCCCAAGCCTGCCTCTCCTCACTTGTCAGCCAATTCTTCCTGCCTTTTAATGATTCTGGCAACATCTTACTCTCCACAGCTTGTTTCCCACCACTGTTGCCAGCCTGGAGGGCAGGCTGGACCCTGGGTGGAAACAATACAGGCTGCACTGGGCCCAAGACTTGCAGGCCCTGACCACATGGCAGAAGTGCCATTGATGGATGGACAAGGCAGTGCAGTACCCTTCCAAATTCCACCATATCACATCTTTTCTTGAGAGACAGTGTCCACCCTTCCTGTAAAATTCACACAACAGGAAAAATTTGTAAAGTCAAGAACCCAGCAAAGAAGAAAAGCCTAAATCAATAATAATTCTTCCCTCTAGAGTAGGAATTTTCGGGTGATTGTAAGTATTTGTAGCTTGGGTCAAGAACATAAATTCAGTTAAATAATTTTGGCTGGGGAAGTAGATGAGGGAGGGTTTGGATTTTTATTTATTTTTTTTTTTTGGGGGGGGGGTGCTTTAATACTATGTTCCAGCAACTTAATTACTTTTGGGGTTTTTTGTTGGGTTCTGCGCGCCCTTTCCAAAGGGCTGAAATAATTTGTTTTGACAGTCCAGGAAGAAGCTGGTGGATCTTTTGTTTGAAAGAAGTGAACATCACTTAAATTGTTGACCTAAATTAAAAATGAGGAGAAAGCCATACCAAAGATTTCTAAGATCCCAAAAGTTATGCAAAACCTTTCTGTTCAAGGCAAATCAAGCATTCTGGGTTGAAGCAGTCTAAAATGTGTTTTTCTACTTGCTGTCTAGTAGTAAAAAACAAACTCTCAGAAAAAAGCTATTGGATTTGGACCAAAGTTTTTCCCTTTCAGTTTTTCGCCCAATATTTGATAAGCTTTAGTAGCCAGTGTGGTTCCCCAAAGATTTTGGACATCTTGCTGTGAGCTAAAGACTTTCCATATCCTGATGTCTGTACACCCCAGGATTCAGGGGATGGCATTACTCCCATTCACAGAAGCCAATTACCATGTAAACACTAGCCTGGGGATAGGAGAGGACAGCCCTCCATCTAGAGGACTCATCTGTAAAACATACCTAAATTATGGCTATGTCTTTTCCTATGAAGGTTTTATTCTCCTCCTCCCCGTGCTGATGGCAAAACTCTCTTCAGTCTCAATGGAAGCAGGGTTACCCTGCCAACATTTCAGTAACCAACTGGGCCAGCTTGGACTCTGTTTTCTGGCGCTGGAGGGAGGGTTTCGTAACCATGCATAGCTGTAACCTATACTAAGGAGGATCCTCCTCCCTGCCTTTCTCTTTGTCTATTTCCTCAAGCAGCATAGCTGCTGACAGCCACACCAGGGACATGGCTGGCAAGCAGTGGGAGATGCTATTTCACTGGCAGTCAGTGACTAGATGAGTGTGTATTTGTTTCCGCTTACTTCCCATGAAATATTATTGATCTGAGTGTGGCATCAAAGAGCTGGAACTGCCAGCTGTTAAGCCAAAAAACCAACTGCAGGAATTGGAAGGTTATTTGAGGAATTCGCCTTTTCTGCCCCTGTGAAATGGGACACCAGGCCAGTTGTGCAGCAATATGGATCAATCCTCCCTTATTCTGAAGGAAGCTGGCTCCTTGGCAGGAGTTTTGCTGGCATTGCTGAAAGCTGCAGTTTGACTGGTGCAAGCTGACAAGTCTTCACTTCTGCTGTTCTCCTGCAGCTGACCTCTGATCCTGCTGAATCTCCCTCTGCTTCCTGCTGGAGGGTAATTCCTTCAAACACTTCCCACTGCACTGACCAGACCACCAAAAGCCAGCCATTTGAGGAAATAATACCTAACTCTGATGGAAAGCTTCAGGGCTAACCTGAAGCTTTCACTAAAAACTGAAGCTTGAACTAAAAACACATGCTACACTGGCTTCAAGATCCAGCTGCCCTTTTGTGTACTAGGACCCTGCTCCAGCAAAGCACTTCAGCTCCTGAGTACTTTTCTCCTCCCATGCTTTGAGTCGTTTACAGTGTCTTAAGAATATTGCTGGATCAGGGCCTATCTGAAAAAGCACCTTTTCCTTAGCTAGCCCTGTTTTCAGATGCCTTATTTATTTATTAGATATTAGATATGAGATTACCTTTCTTTGCTAATTTTCTTTTCTCTTTTCTGCTTTGAGTTGTATGTTGCCATTGGTTCTTCGGACCTTAATTCCAATGATTCCAGGTTAGCTGGGAGGACTGTGCACAGCCATTTCATCATGTGCTACATCTGCTTATGTAAAAGATAGAGTGCAACTACCCCCGTATTACCTCTTCTCCAGCAGTAAACTCATGCCTGATTTAAAAATGTAATGAGGTCGGGCCTTACAGCCTTTGATAATGAGCAAAGGTAGATCCTTGCTGATGTGATGAAGATGGAGTTGGGGAGAAGCAGCTCTGAGTGGGCAGCAAGATTGGTTTGAATGTTAGGGCTGGCTTTGAGCAACATAGACTAGTCTTCTTAACCCAACTCTCCTGCAGTGGGCCTGTACATATGACATATCTGAGGCACTGGAATCAAGTGGTGGAAGTGTGTGCTCGCTGTGTTTTTCACACTCTTCCACAATCTGGCTGTGGAATGAGTTCCGCCATTGAAAGATAGGATGTCCAGCCTTGTTAGCAGCTGCACCTTAGGGAAGAGATGCATGCCAAGGTTATGTGGTCACTGAGCAGACCTTGAGTGAGAGGCAACCCTTGCTCCAATGTGTTTGTGGTTTGCACATGTAAGACAGAGGAGAGGCAAAGAGAGTTGAAATGACTTGTGAAAGGTCATATGACACCCTGTGCCTGTTGCTTGTGAAAAAAGGGGGAACACACACAAGTATGTGCTCCTTGGGATGTTTCTTTGCCTGACCGCTCCCTGCCCCCATGCCTTTTCTTTCTGCTCTCTCACAGGATCATTTCTGTTCTGGGTGCTCACCAACTACTCTTTTTTTCCTTCGTCTCCCTCCTTTTCTCCATGTTTCACAACCTTTCCAAAGCACAGCTCATGCACAGCAAGGCCGAAACTCAGTAAGAATCCCATGACATGGGGCACGAGGAAGCAAGGTGTTTTCATTCAGCACTGCAGATGACAGTCAAATGCTGCTGCTGATCTGCTCCAGAGATTGTTAATGGCCATATGATGGTTTGGATGATAGTCTGAGGTACCTAAAGCATATGAGGAAAGAAAGATAGAAAAAATAAAGCAAGCAGAGTCTTTGTCTATTTTTGTCTCTTGTCAATGTTTCTTTCTTGCTCTGATAGCTCAACTTTGTAGCAGAATTTAGTAACTTATATTTCTGGAACTTGTATTTGTTGAACAAAACTGTCACAAGGGAAGGTGCTACTCCAGCACCAAATGCGCTGCCAAAGCAGCAGCCCATAATGTGAAGTCTGTAATGAAGTCCAGCCAGGGCTCTACTGCCAGACCATGGTGCTCTGTGGCTGGTAAAATTGAAGGATAAGGACAAAAATGCTTGCAATTAATTGTTTTCACAAGACCCTGTTTTCCTGAACCATAGCACCAGGTTAACTCCAGCAAGAACTGAAGAAGAAATCCAAAAAGCAGTAAGGATTTTATACTGCAGTTAAATAGGTGCTCTCCCTATGGAAATTTCACAATTTACATCAGCCCAAGATCTCTCCTATAGTAATGCATTCCTGGTGTCATGACACGATGCTCCTACAAAAGAAAGCAGTCCCTTCTGTTTGCCTAGCAGTTCAAATAGGGTAGTCCAGGAAAAAGAACCCACCTCAGCTTCTGATAAATGAGGTATGAGAAGCTACATAATGTCATATCACGGCACAAGCTGGAAAGTGATCTTACTCTGCAAATTCTTCCATTTTCTTTAGCTGCATGTGAGGGTCTTTGTAATGATGATGGAGGCCACAGTTCCATTTCCAACATATTATACCTTCATTTAAATTTGCCCATCTATGTGAAAGGAACAAAATCGTGGGCTTTGAAGCAATCTTTTTTAGTGTATATTCCACTACAAATGAAGCTGCAGTTTTTTGAAAACCAGGGAAGGATAATAATCCCAGAAAAATATTACATTTAAAAAGAGCAACAACAAAAAACCCCATATAAACATTTTTGTAATGTCTGTCTCTGTATTTGCAAGTCCTGAATACATTCTACTATTGTACAGCTCTACAAATTATCATACAGACCTTATTGCCACGCAGAGGATGTGGCAATCAACAAAAAAAAAATTCACAAAATCAGCTTTGTGATTTTGCCTTCACCATATCTGCAGTTAAACCAATACTTTGCAAGCCACTTCTGCCTGTTGTGTCTTTTCTAATTTTTTCCTTTAAATTTGAAAATTCTGGAGAAATCAATTTGATTTCTTAATAAATTTGAATTTTTCTCAGGATCCAACACAGGGCCAATAAGGTTTTGAAAGCGAGAGCATGCACCACACAGGTTTAAACTGTAAAATGATGCATTTTTTCATAAGATGCTTTTTGCATTTATAGTAGCATACAATGTTGAATGTTATAAAACTATTATTCATACACAAAGTGAGGATTTCTGGTACACAAGCAGGCTTAGAAGTTGCTGAAAATAATAGTTCTGAAATTTTTCCTTCCAAGCTCCTTAAGACTTTCTTTTTTTTTTTTTTTTTCTTTTTTTTAAGAAAAATTATTTTTAAAATGACATGATTCAAACCATTCAAATAAAAAGCAGAAATATAACCTTGTTGGTTTGGTTTTTTTTTTGCTGTTTTTTTCTTTTTTTATATAAATCTGTGTTTTGTTTTTACATGATTTAGGCATTTCATAACTTGGTATTAGGACTTATCTACTGTGCATACATAGTACACAGAAGTTCTTAGGATCATGTTCTTGGTGTTCAATGCATCACACAGTGGGGTCCCAGTCTCTCACAGGCCTTTATCATCTGCTAAAGTAGGTACTGAATAAACGAAATATCATACTAGTGATTTTTTGTGTGTTGCCAGGGAACAGTTAGAGGTCAGGCTTGCCATCTAGAGGTGCTGAGCTTTCCTCTGAATGTAGCTGTCCATTATTCACACTAAAGGCCTTTATATTTGCCAACTATACTTACATTTCTACTTCCATAGCCAGTTATATACAAAGATGATTGCACTAAAGGCAATATCCGTATTTCTAGCAGACTAGTCAAACACCAAGACTCCAGTGTTGTGTTCACTGCCCTGACCCAAAGACTCTACAGTTCTTGGGTATCAACAGCGAAGGCACTTAACTATGATCTGTATTCTTTTAGGCAGGACACAGTGCAGTTTTTCAGAGACAGACAGCCTAGTCCACAGGCAGAGCCTTGTCCCTGGTTCATGCTGCTGCTACCTGCCTTGCTCACCTACCAGCAGTATCCCAGTATACTCCCCTCATCCCTATTTTCCACCACCCATCTTCTGTGTATCTATCTACACAGTCAGTGGAGTTGTTCCCTAAATGGACAGAAGTTTGTGAATATTTTGCCCAAGCTGCATTCTTTAATCATGTCTAACTGGTTCCTTCAACACACTAAATTTATCTTGCTCCAGAAGCAGCTGTTCTAAAAAGAAGCATAAAATTGGCTTTATCTGTTAAGTTTGATTATTACCAGTCATGTCACCAGGCTTTATGGCCTGATATCATTAAATATATAGCAGCACACAATCCTATGTTAAATTCACATTTTTACATAAGTTTTACCTTTTATGTAGTGTAGTGATGACTCAGCTAATTGATGCCTTGCCCATTACGCTTTTGTTTAGGAGCTGATCTACTCCTTGAGTTGGTTTCCAGTGTATGCATTCACCTATGGTCTTCATTCACATTGAGGCAATCCAACTGCCTGAATAGATACACATGAACAAGTGGGATTGTCCTTTTCACATCTTGTCCCAGGTGCAAAATAAAGCTGGCTGGAAGGATGCTAAGGGGTCATGCAAGTTTACCTCCTACAGTGTATTGTACTAGTAATGTACTGATTTTTTTTTTGTTATTTTATGTGTTCATCTTGAGGTTTCAGATGATCTTTCAAAAATATGAAAGTGTAGCCAACATAACATTTACTATGCATGCATATCTTCCTAGCCTTAGGTCTTCCAAGAAAATGAGATGTGACATTTCATGATGAAGATATTAATTTTAACTTCAGAAAGAAAAAAAAAAAAAATACTTCTGAACAAATAAGTAAATAAATACAAAATAATCTCAGAAATATTTTTTCTAGGTTTGATGGGAAGTCACATCATTCCTTTGAAGTAATGTTACATTTTCAGAGGTTTCACCGGAAACTGCTTGACGTATTACACTGTTCAGGGAGAAATATTTAGGGAAAAAAATCAAACATAATAAGCTACAACTCTAAAGGCTGCCTTTACAATGGTCAAATCATCTGCTGACAGAGATTTCATCAATCAGCAGCCCCTACTGAGGATTTCTGGATGGAAGACTTATATGCATTACTGTGGGTTTCTCCATATGAAGAGGAGAACCTGACAAAACTATTCCATTTTATCTCTGTTCCAGGAAAATGGGCCAATTCTCAGCTGCAATACTTTGGAGAATTTCCTGTCTGGTAGTTCAGAAACTGCCAAAAGCAGGGCATATAAGCCAGAAAGTACACTGCTGTCGTCGGCCCAAACAAACAAACAGTGATCCCCAACAGAAAATAATCCTCCCCAAAATAAAAATAGCTCTAAAAGATCAACAAAAACAAAAATGGACTAGATTTTAAATGAGAGCTTGTGTTTTACATATCATGTAGCTAGACATAGTTTCTGGAAACAGTCCAGCTCAGCCCACTTTTCTCCACCATCTGTCAGCAGTAGGTTTGCTTACTGCAAGAGCTTAGAGGCAACACGTAAAAAGGAGTGTTAGACAATCAAAGGCTTGATGATGTAATGTGCTAACACTTGGCTGTTGTGAGAAAAAGAGGAGGAGGAGTATAACACATTACAGAGAACGAGGTCATTCACCTTTAGGCTGAATTCTCTGGCTCTTATCAGTTTGTACTGAGACCCTGACATTATTTAAACATGCAGCTGGAAGTGTTTATTTTAGACACAGGGCAAAGAGATTTGGGATGGTGATTTAGATGTAAGCCATGGCCCCAGGTTTAGATCTGCCTACAAGCCAAGGCACATCCTATAGAACTGAAGACTTTTGAGATCAGGAGATTAGTCACAAAGCTGGGGACCACCAGAAGATGACCTGGCTGAGAGTTTTATGCCCTTTTCCATATTGCAAGAAAAGCCGGAGCAGGGTCTTCCAGCATTCTTGTATCAGCCCCAGCTATTGAAAAACACCTCTACCAAATGCCCTTTCCTCTTACCTTTCCTGTGGGTCTACAGCAAAAACCAAAATGCTAAGAATCTGCTCAGCTCTGGATTCCCTTGCTTTAAATGGGCACACCAATTCATGAGAATGAAGTTGAGTAAGGAGAAGGCAGTCTAGGCCTTCAGACACTTCATTTGAAGCCAAAACGCTGAACAATGTTTGTAAGATTCTGATTGCTCCTCAAAGAAGAACCTGGGGAAAAGGATCTGTTCTCCAGGCAAAAAAGGATTACAGTGTTAAACTATGCCCTTCGCAAAATGGGATATTATTTGTATCTCATAGCCCAATCTTGACGGAGGATTTATAGATTTCTCAAAAATTCCCTCCTGAAAGGCATGCTATCAGAATGAAATTTAAAACTGCTGCATGCATGATGTGTCTCAGACACAGGAGATTAGGAAGCTGTAAAATTCATGCTACAAGCGGAAGGATGCCTACTGAACTTGTGATGGTAACTGTAGTATTATGGTCTTATTCATGTTATTGTAAAGGCTTCTTTGAGAAACGTGTTTCTCATCTGGTCTTGAGCAGCAGGCAAAAGGATTTCTTCAGCTCACTTTGAATAGGGCTATGTTGGAATGAGTGCAGTCCAGTCTAGTTAGACTGGCTACTAAAATTACAGCCAGTGTGGGAACTGGCTATTAAAAACTCTAGAATGAGATGTGTTTCCTCCTGATGCTCACTGCTTGTCTGCTAGGAAAGCCTGTGCTTGGTCCAGTAAACAGCTCTTAATTTTCCTCCTCTCTCACTCACACTGCTTTGGCTTGATTCTAAAGTTGCCACTGCCTTGCATGGACCTGATGCTCATCTCTGGATTCACCACATCTGTCAGCCGCACCTCTGGTATCCAGTGGAAGGTGAAGAAGCCCTGCTTTCAAAGATTATTTTCTGTCTTTTCCAGTGAAGAGATGCAGAACAAGGGGCTCCTCATGTCCCACTATACCAGACAGTGTCCGAGGGAGAGCAAGGATGGTGGCTTTGTATGTTTTTGTTTCTTGGCAGAAAAGGCTAGCTGTAGGTTTACTTAATCTTCCCGTGGATTTGCACCATTGGGCATGAAAGCAGAGCCCAGCCCCAGAAGCCATAGACTACCACAAGTATTCTGATTGCGGTATGAGTAGGGGCATGGATCAGCACCTTTGGACTGATTATAGATTTTGATGTGGTGCCATGCCTAGGATCCATGCCAGCAAATACCCTTATAAAAAGTGTGGACAAAATTTACTGCATACCTTCTGTAATCAGTTTTAAAATCACAATATTTTCCTTGGTTTTGGTTGGGTTTTTTGTTTGTTTAAAAAAAATGGTAGGAGGGCAAATTCATCTTTAGATCAAAGTTATAAAGCCTCAAGAATCCATCTGAAACTTATAAACTCTCAATTTTGTTTTACATTTAGATAATTAAAAAATACCAAACTATATATATATTTTAATTGGGATTTTAAAAATTACTTCCAGTCACATACCTTGTAAACTAAGTTTCATTGAGCAGTAAAGCTTATAAAGCTCATTTTAAACAACCTTTGAAAACAGTTTTTTTATTAAATGAAACACTGACAAACTAGTGAATATTGTAATCAGATAGAAACTGCTGCCTGAGGAAAAACAAAAATCTATATTAAAAAAAAATGTTAAAGTACTTTGTTTCCATTAATATATGTTTCTATTTTGTCATAGCCTACAAAAGCCATCATGGCAAGTGACTAGAGCACAGAAATGTGGTTTCGCTGTTGAATTCTAACAGTTTAAGAAATCCCAAAATATTTGTGGCGAGTTGCCTCTAGGCATGCCCATATAGCAGGTACGATGGCTCTACTGAGCAAACCCTGTTCTGGAAACTTCCAGTCAGCTTTTTGAGAAACATGTAATGACTCTGTCTCTTTTGTCATCCAGCAGCAAACCACTTACCACAATCTTAAAGAATGCTCAGAAACGCTGAGGAAATAAGCACACCCCTCTGTCAGCCCCTATGCACTTCTGAACACAACCCAAAAGCACAGGGTGTTTCAGCACAGCACTGAAGCTTTCCAAAAAGCAGCAATGAACCTGGCCCAGTCCGAGTGCTACCAACATCATCATTTGAACTACCTGATGAGGTTAATCCCACTGTTCCTGGGGTTGTCACAGATTCCTCAGTGCATATGAGGAACAAGATCTCCTGCCCCAGGCTCTGCTTGTGGCCAGCTCTGCAGGACCCAAACCTGCTCCAGAAGTGCAGTTCTTCTGGCTAGAACTAGTCAACAATCCCCAACATGTTTTGATAAAGCCAAAGATAAAGCACCCCCTAAATACAGTCATATGGTTGGAAAAAAGTGAACTGCTTTACCACAGTGTGGTATATGTCTATATTGTGCTTTACAATTCAAGAGAGGTTCAACAACTGTTGTCTCCCTTCCTATGTAGCTTTCAGCCCCTACTGAATTTCCCTTAGCTTTCTGGGCTCTGTGAGATCTGGAATAGAGCCAAATATCATTTTGTTGTAAAGTGGGAGACAGAGACATGCAAGATTCATACAGAGATTTCTAAACTGTGTGCTGCTTCAGTGGCAGAAGGAAAACCTAAGTGCTTGCTGTAAGTTCAGCCAGAACATTCATAATTTTTACTATTTATTTCCAGCATTTTGAATTTTAATTCCTTTAATTTATTTTTTAAAAGCATTGTCACAGCTTGTGTGTATGAGCATAAAACCAGACAAATCTGGGGAACTACCCAAGAAGCCAGTAGAGGAGTAATGGCTTGTATCTCTCAAGAATCCTAGCTGCAACACTCGGACGATTTGCAAGACATGCTGTTCCACTGTAATCATTATGCGGCCATCTCAGGCTTTCTTAAAACTACCGAATTTATGTATTCATGTAGACTGGTGAAGAATTTTCACACATCCATAAATATCTATTGTGAAAAAAATCATCATTGTGTCCCTGGTCACAAAAAATGAAGTGAATGAAAAGTCTAATTTTGTTCTAACAGAATGGGTAAGGGAGGAGTAAGGTACAATGGTCACTGTACATTGAAAAATTAAGATGGAATTGCTCAAAAAATCACACAAATCACAAAATCACAGAATAGTTAGGGTTGAAGGGACTTTAAAGCTCACCCAGTTCCAAACCCTCTGCTATGGGCTGGGAGACCATTTACTAGACCAGGCTGCACAAGGCCCCATCCAGCCTGGCCTTGTGGAATGTTGAAGATGGGGTATCCATGCTCTGGGCATCCCATTCCAATGTCTCACCACTCTTGTAGTAAAGAACTTCTTCCTAATATCTAATCTAAACCTACACTCTTTCACAAAGTGCTGTTGCAATATGCAAAAATGTGAAGGATAAAATTAGGTTGGTCCTTCTAGAACCTTCAAACCTCTTGCGGGCAGAGACACAAACCAATGTTAGCATGATCATGAACAAACAGAAACTTAACCAATAAGCATTAAAAAAGGTACAAAGTTTTCTGATGGATTTTACATGCAAAATGGTGTTCACCTAACACTATGTGACTTTCTCTGGCTGGTTGTTTTGAGTACTAACCCAATTCTGACCACTGGGATTTGCAGCAAAAGGAATTTGTCCATGCTACAGACCCTATGCTGTTGTCACTTCCAAGCATAGACAGCAATAGGAAGAGTTTTTCTTTAGTGTCGTTACACTACTTCTTCAAAGGATGCAGGCTGAGCCAACAAAACATGTTCGCTGTCAGCGTGGTTATATCTATTTGGGAAGTATCCTGGAATAATGGTAGGAATGAAAGAGAGAGACTTTATCTGCTGAAATACTGTAGAGAACATGAAGTGTATGTGGAAGAGTGGTGAAAGAGAACGAGTTAGGTTAGGTAGTAAGTTTCAGATTGAAATAGATTAAATGAGAAGTGTTGAGTTATTTTACACACATTGCATCAAGCAGCTCATAATCTTGATCACCGTACACTCTGTATATCAAGACAGATTAAAGTAATTTGCATGTTCCTTACTCTGTTCGCAAGTAGTATCCTTGAGTAAATTGTTGACCTCAATCAAAACAAAAGCTGTGTGGCCATCAAAAGCTGTGTGGCCAAGAGGATTTCCTTCTCTAGATACAGTGAACCTTCTGGAGAGCAAAGTATAATGAAAACTCAATGAGGTTCTCTAGATCTAGCTGAGGAAAGTCCACATAAATAGCTTTCAAAATAACTGAACTGTGTCATCTTCCCTTTGAGATTCTTGCATCCCAAGGATTTTAATTTAGTGCTATAAATGTAAGAGGCCATGTTCAAACTGTGACTGCATACTTTGCACTCTTTTAATCCCAGCAGTGCTGTCCTCCTGGGGAAGTACTCCTGATCTATGTGGCTGCAAAGCATGGACATGGCTGCAGTGATAGGTAATTTTAAAGTCCTCTCTGAAGAGTCAGAGAGACAGACAGAAAGAAAGGCATCTGCCCCAGTATAGTGAAACTTACACAAAATGAACTCCAAGAGAAATGTTTAGAAATCAGAACCTGTCACCTCTGTGTTCTGGAGGAAATCGAGGCTCTGTGGCCAATGCTAAATAGAGAGTCTGTGGCAAGGAGCATCTCTGCAGCTTTCCCAGATAGGTCCTTAGGTGAATGTCTTGGTGCTGGGTCGTATGCTACAGTAAATCCAGGGCTGAACTAGGTGGGAATCAGCTGTTTTGGGGGTCTTCTAATGGTACTGTGATCTAAGTAACAGCAAAGGGATACATTGACAAGCCATGGCATATCTCATAAGGCAATTAGAGACCTCATAGCAGCCTTCCAATATCTGAAGGGGGCCTATAGGGATGCTGGGGAGGGACTCTTCATTAGGGACTGTAGTGAGAGGACAAGGGGTAACGGGTTCAAATTTAAACAGGGGAAGTTTAGATTGGGTATGAGGAAGAAATTCTTTAGTGTAAGGGTGGTGAAGCACTGGAATGGGCTGCCCAAGGAAGTTGTGAATGCTCCATCGCTGGCGGTGTTCAAGAGCAGGTTGGACATAGCCTTGTGTGATATGGTTTAGTTGGAGGTGTCCCTGCCCATGGCAGTGGAGTTGGAACTAGATGACCTTAAGGTCCTTTCCAACCCTAACTGTTCTATGATTCTATGTATTGAAAAAGGCCAGAGGTTGAAATTATTAAGGATCCCTACTCTGCTGACTGCATAAACATTTACAGATGCCACAGTTGCAGTCTGGTAATTACTCCTTCAGTCATTTGTTGTAGAGATGACAAATGCTGGGGAAAAGTTGCATATAATTAAGAGTTGATCCAAAAATACAGAAGCATGTTGTTGACCAACCTGTTCTTCCAGGTGTGACAGTTTAGTGTGTTTTCCTGGTTGCCTGGCTGTGCATTGTAAACTGAAATGTGACTGCATGAATGCATTCTTGATTTCTTGTTGAAGAGGGGGAGCCTCAAAGACTTCTCAGGCATTTGCTACAGCAGCAGGAAGATGGATTTTGTTTTCAGGTGATTGTAACAGTCTGAATGAGATGGCAGTCTCATGCCATCTCATACTGATTGTTTACTCTGATACTGTAAATAAACCTGGGGCTGTGAGGCACAATTTGGCCTGCTGTGGCTGGTGCTTTCTGATGGCTGTTCAACTATGTTAATCCAAGGTGGCACCAGTAAAGCTGCTATTATCACAGCACGTTCACATTGGAGTAACTGGGGTCAGAACATGCATTAAAAATGATATCACGTATAAAATATATTTTAATACATAACATGAAATTTGTCAAATATATATGTTGCATTATATGCATGACAGTATATGTCTAACTCACTATAGTACATGAATACTGTACATATGCATTGTCACAGTAATGATCTTGAAAGAGACTTAGAGCTAATTTCTGTCTTTTGGTTTGAATTTATCAACAAACACACCTACGGTTTCCAGAAGCACCTACCCAGAAGCAAGGTGGAGGACCAGCAGAGAAGGCTAGATGGAAAAGCAATGGCAGTTACGTGGCATTCATCACTTTCTCAACATGCGTTGGCTGTTGGGACCCCCTCCTGCATCCTATCCATGTCCCCTCTTCTCATGCAGTCATTCTTGGTCTGTGGGTGTGACTTGGTGCCTTCATGGTCATCTCAACAACTTAGAATTTTTCACCAAGTTAACAACAGCATGGAAGGAAGTTTGAAGGCACAGAGGCAAGTATGTGCTACAGTAGTCAGTGGGAGCTGGATGGATACCAAATTTATGTGCCCTTGTGATCCTTGTCTGAACAAAGAAAACACTTTGGGTGTATCCACACAGAATAGTTTGCATTGCCTATACTTTGTGAAGGCTGTGAGCCATTGAGACAGCATGAACAGAGCACCATGCCCAAACTAATCAGCCCTGTGGGGATAACAATGGCAGGCAAAAATGACCATGTGATGAGTGCAAGAGGGTGGGCTCATGCTCTGCTAATTTACAGAGTCGGCAGAGTAAGCTGAGGTCTGCAAGTCATTCACTATGCATATGTTTGTCATCTTCTGTGGTTTGGGGCAGTCAGAATGAGCCATACAGGGTGCTGAAAGTGCAGAAAGGAGAGAACTACAGCCATGTGCAGAGCCTTGCTGAGATATTCTGTCCAATTTACAGCCCTTTGTTGCCTTGCTCCTGTTTCTGTCAGCACAAAGAAGAAGAGAATCAAACCTTTTATTCCAGAGATTTTTAAGCCTGGGAGAAGATTGGCAGAAGAGGAGAAATAAAAAAGATTTTGGAGGGTAAGGGAAGGAGAGGGAAGCTAAAACCAGCCGGTTTACTGTGGATGTAGAGACACTGGATGAGAAGTGGTGGGGCCTGGTCAAAGGGAAAGCTGTGCACATGGCTCCTCTTGAAGAGGAGGAGAAGGCAGCTCAGCAGCACTTGCTGCTCCAGTTAAATGTCAGAGAGGTAACTTCCACCAAAAGAATGCCTCCTGAGGGGGGAGAAAACAAGCAGAGTGTCAGGACCAGCTGGCAGCTTGAGAAAAACAACCGTACAATTAAACAGTACCACTGGGAGCACTGGATGGCTGCCCCTGCCTCCTCATCGTCACTATTCAAGGCTTGTCAAAAGAATAATAAAAGGTGCTATAAAGAGAAGACAAATCTCAGGCAGTCAGAGCAGCAGTGGGACTGGCCAGAAGGAATAGCAGTCAGAGATGGATTCCTGAAGCTGTGTGAGCATATAGGGACTTCCAGAAGTAGCTGGCTTTACAGACATGCTTTCTGTCTCCAAAGGTGACAAGGGAGGGCCTGCTCATGACCTCACACCATGCAAGGGTCAGGCCCTTCCACTGACCAAAAATGCATGACAATTGGGCTGTCCCTTTGTTTCCTTGTGGTTTTTATCTGTCACAGCGCTGAAGAAATGCCAGTGGACAGGACCGTGCCTGTCAGACCCCTAGTCTGGAAACCTTCACATAGCAGTCTCAGCCAGATCCCAATCTTCATCCACCTCGGCACTTCCCTCCTAGTGCTGATACTACAATGCTATCCTGACATAACAGCATGTGTCATCATGAGAGGTACCTCACAAGTGTCACTCACAGGACCCCTTCATTTTAAATCACCTGTTCCTTAAAAGTTACCTGCTTAGTCTTGAGAGGAGCCAGAGATGAAATTTCACCCAGCACAGAGATAATTTTCACTGTCTCCAAAACAGGAATCCTTGAGAAGGACAGAATCCTCCAAGCAATAAAGGCTAGGAAGGAAATAGTTTTTGAAGGCCAGAAGCCTATTCTTTCCAGATTTAGGCACAGTGATAAACATCAAAAGGAAACAATGGATACCCACTTCTGCAGGTGTTTCCTTCGTACTTAACTGCTCCCCTCCAGCCTGTTGGGAATACTGTTCTTGCCTATTGTTTGGTAAATTCCAAGAATCATATTTATATCCACTATGTGAAGGATTGTGTGCTGGGTATAAACTCCCCTGTGCATGGCTACAATGTTGTGCCAACTGGAACACTTGGGAAGCCAAATCCCAGATAGGTTCCCCAGACCAAATCTCTAGGACTCAAAGCCACTGCACAGTTCAGGATACTATCATGTTCCAAAAGTTTTCAGTCCAAAGTTAGTCTGAAAATGGAAAAGAGCAAGTGTTTGCCTTCACACACCTTTTGTTTTCTAGCATTAGAAAGTATTTCTTCCCACTCTTCTTCACCATGCCAATAGCAAGACCTTCCCTACATTGCTGCAACTGACCTGAAATAGCATGCCAGTAATAAAAACACAAGCGCCCAGAAATTTTCCGAACAAAGAGGTGGTGGAACAAATAAGAATAACGGCTAAACATCTCAGGAAGATGAGCTCATCCATCTGATGATCCCTACTCCTGGAATTTTCTGTCTCCACCTTTACATGGCAGAGGTGAACAAGACAGAAGGACAATTTCTGTGAACAAAAGTCAGATGAGCAAATGTCTGAGGGATATCAAACTTGGCATATTGGTGCGTACACGCCACAAGATTAAACAGCATCTTGGGATGCATCATTAATTTTCTGTTTATGTGTTACACACATAATAGCTATTTTAAAGTAGCTTTAACATGCCATCACTTTAAATTCTTTACAGTGCAAGAAATACATAAGTATTGTAGTTTTCAGATAGGGAAACTGAGTCATTAAGAGATAACAAATGTTTCCAAAGTAGCATGGCATGACAACAGCATAGCTGGAAAAATACAGTTGTCAAGTCTCAGTGAAGCATTTTATTCTCACAAACTGCCTCTACATGTGCATAGACACTAGTGTGCACGTGATGTCCTGAAACCCTAATGGAAGGAAAAATTTCCTAATGTAGCTGGACTTTGTTAAGACACCACAGAATCCAGACCAAGATGTGAGATTCCCAGCTTCCACCTTCTGAGATCTGCAATGCACAGCTTGGCTATGTTGTATACTAAAATGACAAAAGAACCATCTATCAACAGTTAGAAAATTAATTTATAACAACACAAATTCCAATAAAAAACCTGGACTCAAGTCTCTAAATCTAGCAAACTTGAACTTTCAGCAGCAGCAAACTCAGTTCAAGTATTACTTGTTCTCTAAGAGGGTAAAAGTTATCTCTAAGTTGAAGTCAGTGCCCACCTTTGCAGGTATTAGTACACCCATCAAAGCACAATCCCTGCTGCTAGTTCACTCTCCCAGTATACCCCTTTTTATATGCATATATTTTTTTTAAGTGTATGGAAAATGAAGGCATTTAGCGACAATACACAGAAAGTCTATAGCAGAGTAGTTCTCCAAGATATGGTCTTTTGTGGCCCAGAAATGTTTCTCTGATGAGTACCAATAAGCCGTCTAGGGCAGTTCCACCAGAAGGAAGCAAAATGTAAATTCACCATCCCTACTACTTGCCATTTACTTTGGCACCCGCTGTTGACAGTGGGAGACATTGTTGACACCGTTAACAAAACTCTCAATCCCCCAAAATCTCACTTCCAACTGAAGACAAAAAAAAAAAAAAAAATTTCCTAAAGAAAACCAATATGTTAAGTAAAAGTCGTTTTTGCTGCAAAAACTATGGGTTTCCACCTAAGAAAAACCATTTGGTTCACATTTTCACCAGCTCCCTGATTACAACCTACCTTTCTCCAAACCTGTGCTGAAACTGATTTCTACCTAAGTGTTTTTGTCTTTTATTTAAATTGTGCATTTTTGATGTGGCAAAAGATAAAGGACAACATATATTAGCAGAAGGAAGCTATTTATTATTTATAGACTTTTTATAGCGCTCGCCACTGCTGTCTCTGACCACTTCCAAGACATTAATGACTTTACTGCCATGATACCCCATGGAAGTCAGTCACAAGTTATGTCCTCATTGCTGGGACACTGAGAAAGGCCACAGGGTCAAACCTCAGCTGGAAAAGGGAACATATCCCCAGTTCTTTGGAACTCCTCTCCTTTGTGCCATGCAGAAGTCTGGTCTTCTTTACTCTCCCACCCCACACCCATCCCTGCTTTTCCAAGCATTTTACATGTCAGCCTCACAAAACCAGACAGTGTCCTTAATTTTAACAAGCAGGTCCCATCAAGCACAATAAGATCATTCACAGTGCTTGGAGCGAAGCAGGTGGGTGAGCCTTTCTGAGTTGACTATGTCATTTGGCATGAGCTCTCTGTTGCTTCATGGAGCTGAAACAAGATGTGTGAGGAAGAGTGATTTGTTTACAGCATCCCAAAAATTAATAACCGTACTGGAAAATGTTTCTAGATGTACACATACCAAGTCCTGAAGCATGACACACACTTTGATTCATGTACAACACGCGCTCTCCGATACATAAAATTCTCAGTGGCCTGGGTTTTGTCAGCCTGTTGATTCTGCTGAAACATATGTTGGTCTATTGAGGGAGCTGCCTGATGAGCAATTTCAAAAATGTCCCAATTTGGAAATGTAGCTGCAGACACTGTTTTAGAGGAAGTGCTGTGTGATTGAAAGCTGAAGCTGCACCATGCAGTTCAAATTAGATCTGGACATTGTGTGCACTGTCAACTTGGAGAACTCTTCACATTCTTGCCAGCAGTTTATAGGAAACATGGGCATGAGCCACAGACAACAACTAGTCATCCAGCTCCTATTTAGTTTTAATCAGACAAACACCTTGAAACAGAAAGGGAAGGAACCTTGAATTTGAAAAGGAACACACAGAAGAGCTGGGCTGGAAGGAATGAGAGAACAGCTTATTCCTGAGTAATCTCTGCTCTTCATCTGATCCACAGCCTGCTGATCTCAGATAGTTCTGAGGAGAGTAGAAACTAAAACTAGCAGACTGCAGGTTGTTTGGAGGAGTGAAATAAAACAATTATTTTGGAATCAGCTACTTTCTCATAACCTCACTTGTTTCATTAACCAGCTGTTTTTCTGAGGGGTGGTGAAGCAATAAAACACACCCGTGATTACCCTTTCATTCCTTCTCAAATCTTTTCAGCCTTTTTTGAAGTTGCAGAAGTGCACAAAAATCCAGTTGCATTCAGGTCTGATCCAGCACCCTCTGCCCACAGCAGGCTTTGAATAGCATCCATGGGCCTGGGTTTGCAGAAGACTGGATTCAGAAAGGCGCTTAATCACATTAGCTGAAGTCCTGCTGCTTTCACTGCAAACTTTTTCCATCATGCTTGTTAAAGATGAGGGTGTTGTGAGCAATTTTCCGTTCACTGCATATGTTTAAGTTCAGCACAGCAAAGAAGGCTCAAGCTGAGCTGGGGCCCAGTTGATTCCAATAGGATTAAGCATTTGTTTACAGGCAGGCATGTGTGTAAGCACCTTCCTGAATTACAGCCTTACATCTACTCAGGTTGAAATGATTGTGCTTGTGCTGTGCTGAAACAGGGCTTTATTGTCCTTTGAACTGAAGGCTATATGCTTCAGAGTCTTCTTCCCTCTGCTTTGATGGTTTCACTGAAGGACACTGTGAGTTTCTAGATTAAATCTGGCTTCATGCAAGTCACAACATTTTTTTTCCATGGATTACTGTGGAATTAAGATTCAGTTTCACCTGCACAAGACCATGACAAAATTTAAGGCTGACTAGCGTGACTGCTCCTTCACGTGGTAGATTATATATACATTATTAAAAAAAAAAAAAAAACCCAAACAAACAAAAAATGAAAAAAACAAGCAAACCACAAAACCCCCACAAAGTACAAATCTGTATCTGATATAAAGCAGCCTAGCTCCTTTTACATTTTTTCTTTTTTTTTTTTGTGTGTGAGCAATTGTCATTTGATAAGGGAGTTTTAATTGAAAGTATATATCAGCTGTGCTTTCATGACTACACTGGCCTTCTACCAATTACATGTAAATTATACAATTACATGTAAATCATGGAATATAATAGCACGGACCATCTATCATCATACAAACGTGTTCCACAGCCCACTCTTCTGGTGGAACACAAAGATGCCAAAGCAAATCAGAAAAAGATAAAAGGAAAAAAAAAAAAGAACTCAAAGATTGTAATGATAATAATTTAAAACAAAAAAAATCAACAAAAAGGAACCCCAAAAACCAACCAAACAGCAGAATGAGAAGTATTTATTTGAAGCCTTCTGAAATGCAGACTGAGTTCATTGAGATCCCGTCTCCTGATTTCAATAGGAAAAGGATTAGGTCCTTCTTTCCTATTCATGGAAACCAGATAGCTGAGGCTGTTCACTTTTGCTGGTCTCAGCAGTTTAATCTAATTCACCTTAACCAAAACTGTACCCTTTTTTGTAAGTCTTTGACTAGCAGATACCAATGAAGTTTAATCCTTTCTCAGTCCCTTAGACTCAAGTTAGCAGTAGCAAACACAAACAGCTGGTATGAAGTAGAAAACTGCATACCAAAGAAAAAGCCAAGCAAAATAATGACACATGTATGTGAATGCATCTTTTTTAGTAGGGACTACGCCTGCCTAAAGCATAGTGCCCACTGAAGAAGCCTAGACTCTTTGCTCAGGCTGATTGTCTGGTAGTGGGAAGGTTCTTGCGAGGTGCAAACTTAACACAATGCATCTCATTCAGGACCCTACATGCAACCAAAGGAACAGCTGTCCCTTTTCTTCCTCAAGGCTTTTTGATACTGTACCTCCATGTGAGAACTTTGGGATATGCATGGAGCCAATCAATAGCAGCACTACCTTCTGCAGCAGCATGACATCCCAAACCAGATAAGACAAGTACTGCACAAGAGCCTGACAAACACAGAGAAGAAAACAGACCTCAGCTCAGTTTTTGAGTGAAAATGAAAGGACAAGTGCAAAGCAGGTGGGGACTAGAAGTACATAGATTTAGGGCTCTGACTCATGGCTGCAGATGGATTTAGCTGGGTTAGCTAAGGCAGGCGCTGCCTCAGCTGTTTGTCTCACTCCTTTGCCAAAGGATATTCTGGGCTGTCTGAAGTGGATGGAGACCCACTTGTCTCCATGGACCCATGGACCAAAGGTGCATTGCAGAGGCTGCAGCAGCTCAGGAGCAAGTGCATCTCCTGCTCAGCCTCTTGGTTCTCCACACCTGCCAGCAGGGAGTCAGGGCCTCAACCAAAGGCACTCCAGGGGGGTGGGTGCCCATAGCTGGATATGCAAACCCTTGTTAAATTGCTATCAGGATCACAACACTTCTCTAATGAAAGACGGTGTTTCAGAAATATGTTATTCCCTTTTAGAGGCTGGTAGCAAGATTTCTCTGAGGATTTTTGAAAGTAATGACTTTGGGGGAATGCAGGTTTTGGTATCCTGTTCACAACACCCAAAGCGCCTTTCTAAAATAGGTCATACGCTCAATATATTATGAAAATAACACATTGTAAGCTCTAAAATGATCATCTGTGTTCCGCTCTGTCCTAAGTGGTACCCTGAACATGTAGGCTACTACTTCTACATAATAATTGCATGAACTGCAGAAGAGTGACACCAAAAAGTGGCTATCTCCATATATAAGTAGCACAATTTATCTCACAGACTGTACCTGCAGGGACAAAAGTGGTGGATAAAGTTGGCCATGCAATGAGTCAAAGATGCTTTGTCTTCTGCCCTAGCATGTGCTTTGAGGTGATGCAGCACCTCCCTTTAGCAGGGTTCCCCTCTGAAGATGCAGGTAAAAAGAGGTCTCCATCTGGTGTGGAGAGGTCAGCAGCCTATGTCATGACTTTGTGCTTATGTGTTGGCTCAGGCTTGGTGCTTAGGATGACTGCCATGCTCCAGCATGCCCTGCAGGCTCCCTAGCAGGAACTCAGCAGGTTTTGAGAGTGTAGAGCTAGCAGCATGCCAGCAGATACCTTTAAAGTGAATATGCGTACATCTACGTCAGCCAGTGACAGCAGGGTGAACATACCTTGCAGCTAGCTAATTCAAACACTTCATTATCTGAGGTGTTGGCAAGACTTTTTAGGGCCTCCACTGCATTTTCCTTAACTAATCAAGCTGAAGGCTAGGCGTAGACCTCACTGCCAAGGCAGAGTACCGAGTGTCCCAGATAATGGTTCCTTCTGGGTAGCCCAGCCAGCTTTTCTAATAGGGACAGTCTGCTATGGAGTGATGAATGCTACGTTATTGGCTGAAACTTTTTAGACATGCTGAATTCTCTCAACATGATCTCCTAACAGAAGAGAACAGAATACAAGCAGGCTTGTATTCTCCTACTAATGCATTTGTGAAGAAGCACAAAGCCTTAAGAAAGTATGCCTGCTGGTTCCTCGCCTGTGTTACCCACACTGAGCTCAGTGCTGACAGAGTTTGCTAAGATGTTGAGAAATAATGTGTTTTTGGAACACTAAAACTATCATTGCCTCTGATTAAAACAATCCAGCTCCCAGTTTGGTATAGTCATGATCACATACTGTTCTAAACATATATTCCAGCCTCTCTACTTACGTTCCCAGTTTCATATCTGAAACCCATGATTTCACAGAGGTCACTTTTACACCTTGAGTGAAGTAACATAAAATTACCTCTGAAGTTGGTCTGGAAATAACCTTCCCCCTCTTTCTCTTTGCATGTTTGTATGAGTGTGTGTTTGCACGTGTATATGTTCTTGAGTTGACATCTATTAAAGACTGATCTCATTTGTGTCAAACATGCCACCTACAGGGAGCATTTTGGAGCGGTCAACTTACAGGAGATAGATAAAAAAGAAGAAGAGGTAATGAATATGGAGTGTAAATGCCTTAGCAAAGTAATGGAGACATGTACTAACAGCAAGTGAAATTTGACCTTCTGGCTGAAAACCTGATAGCGAACCAATTGGAGAACTTTAGAAAATTGGATCAGCCTCAATGGGCACAGAGTAAACATTGGGAGTGCAATACAGTCTTATTAAACATAATGCACATTTAATGCATAATTTTATTGCAACCAATTTCATGCTACTGCCTTAAATGAGTCTGGGCCTACTTCCACTGTAGCAGTCCACTACCATTAGTGCCTCTTAAAAGAGCTGCAAGGCCAGTAAACTATCACTGGTCTGATTTCTCCCCTAGCCCATACTTTCTGCTTCATAAACTCTCCCAGCTCCCACAGCTTGTAGTGAGATCTTGTCTTCCTTCAGTACACAGCTTTTGAAACACTAAACTGTTTTGGCAAGTCTTCACGGATGGGAATGTTACTACATTTCCATTTTATGCTGGTGCGGTAAAGCAGTGAACCTTTGCAGCTATAGATCAGTAGGCTGAATCCCAGCCTTACAACAGGAATTCCTGTAACCTATACAATCAGCCTGGTGCTGAAGATTTCTCAAGCACAGCAGGCAAAATCCTGATTTTCTAAGTGACAGCAATAGTGTTTGCCCTCTGACAGGAACAAGGGATAGGGAAAACAAATGATGCTGAGTGCTAAGAAAGTGAGCAGCCCCCCTCACATACTGATGGAGTATGGCTGGATTAACACATAAGAAACTGCAAAGAAGGAACAATAAGTAAGTGCTTAATTTATACTACCAGAGTACAGAAATCCACATCCTGACTTTACAATCACTGCTTCCTGAGATCTTTGCAGGCTTCAACTTTGTCACCTGCATCTTACAGAAACACCAGCAGTTTAAGAGATGTTTCTGCATCAGCCTGGGACTTTCCAGGTGTAAGAGACATCCTACATATAGTTGAGATTGGATTTTCAAAACCCTTGAGCTTCAAGAGTGTTTGAGTCCAGAAATCTGTTCTGAGTCCATCCCTATATCTTACATCAGTCTTTTATGATTTATCACAGTACGTTGTTAATAACATCTGCATAACATTGCTACTGGAGGGTTCTTGTTTGCTAGGCACCACACACATATGTACACAAGTGATAACTCTTACCCTGACAAGCTTTAGGATTTCAGCTGTTAGCAAAATGCCGTGCAGGTGTGATACACACAGAGGAGTGCAAGAGACCACTGCTGTTGTCACCAAGTGGAATGACATCATGAATCAAGCCTTCAGTACTAGTGAAATAACCTGATTTTTCAAGCCCTTCGGCCTGTGGTCACAACAGCCAGGATGCACTTTGTCATCTTTAG
Source organism: Psilopsiagon aurifrons (assembly GCA_025447955.1). Lineage (NCBI taxonomy): Eukaryota > Metazoa > Chordata > Aves > Psittaciformes > Psittacidae > Psilopsiagon > Psilopsiagon aurifrons. Next base: position 44,348 of record JAOEHY010020658.1, read on the forward strand.
CCATGCAGCTACAGAACTGAAGGTTTTCTGAAAATAAACTCAAATACTGTGATACTCTTTATTCAAATTCTGTGTATGGAAACTGAGGAGGGTTAGAAAGACTATTGGAATCCAGATAATCAGAGTCTTCTGGAATATACAGAAGTACATTAGTTCATGCCCAAAATACAGAATGCTTCTACTGATGTTACACCACAAAGTGTAATCTCTGCTGTCCCATTCAGTGCAAAGAACTTCAAGACATCTCAGAACTGGACCTACTATTTTGAACTCCCACCAAATAATCAGGGTTTCTTGTGGTTTTGTGGCATATTAAACTTTACAGGTGTTGGTGGACAGACCAAACTCATTACATTTTCTAAAATTTCATCTATATGTGACTTGAACTTCACCTGGTCACCTAGGTGGCATAGGAAACCTATGCAGAAAGGTTCAACAGTGGGGCACTTTTAAGCACGTCTATGCTTTCCAATAAAAGACAAAAACTATATCCCTAAATATAAGTGATGTTTTTCACATTTACAGAATAATTAATTATTGAAAAGGACTTTAAAGATAACATCTTTGTTGCCATTTCTTCTGAATGAAATTACTAAGATATGTATATGACTGTGAACATACTTTAAGAAAGCTAAAGTCATGCAGGTTTCCACCACGTTTAAAACAAAAAATGGTGCAAAAACCTTAATAATCATTAACTCTAAATAGCATTTAATTATCAACCCAGCAACATTTATAATGGTATCATGAACAATTCTAAAGGGTAAAAAAAAAAAATACTTCAGCATCAGCCTCATCAGGATTTGTTGATTGGGAAGAAATGTAAGTTAAAACAACTGAAAAGCCTTATAATGCTGTCACGTTAGCTTGTAGAATTTACAGCTGGTGGGCTGGATGTAGCCTGTAACCTCATTTTATATGCCCATGCAGATGTTATTTTGAGGAGAGGGATAGGCGGGAATTGGAAAGTGAAACTCTGGGCTTCTACTGGGGGATGTACAAATGGGTAGTCCACCAACAGCAGGAGCAAAAGGCTTGTTTGGCTTCCTGCAAAGGAAGCATTCATTATCCCTAGTTAATGTTAGCCTACATTATGAGGAGATAAAAGGTGCCCAGCAAGACAATCGTTGTCTTATTTACACACATGTAAATGCATATACCTACATTTGTATGCATTTTCCCAGAACATGCACGCAGACAGACACACAGCTGCAGAGAGGCAGGCAAGACAAGGTTAGAACTTCTCATCTGAGAACTTCTTGCCTTTCCCGCACTGAAATATTAGGAGCAAGGATGCGTGAAACTCTCTGGGGCTTCTCAGAGAGCTTTTCAGAGAAGGTGCTCTGAAACCTAGAGTGCTGGAGGCAAGTGCACACCTCTGGCCCGTAACTGTGGCTACCCACCCACAAATGAGGCTTGCTTGGGCACCTCCCAAGCCAGAAAGGCTTACAACTTTTTCAGATTGCCAGATGAAGTACAGTGCCTATGTTTGAATAAACTTGCCCATCTCTGGTAGAAGACCCTGTGGAAAACTGCTAGCAGATTTGATGTCACTCACCTCTAGTTGGAATGAAATCTGGAAATTACCTATGAAACAAAGTTTTCTGAACACACTGTTCCAGAAATATCAAACTGACCTTGCTGAAGACAACATTTGCCAGTTGAAGTCATATGTTTAAATAGTCAAGCCAGGTGTAGATAGAAAGAGCAGAAAATATTTCCACATTTAAAAACTTTTCTTTAAGATTGAAATTCTTCAAAGCTTATGCTTGAAATACTTCAAACAGCTTCCCTGAGCCAAATCAGATATGTATCTGTTAGGCCATCTCTGACAGAAAAGTTAATTGGAAACTATAAAATTTGTCTTGCTCATGTCCTGAGACTATCACAGCTGCAGTAAAGCTACCCCCCTTATAGGAATGATTCTTTTTTGTCTTATGGTTTTGACCACTACAAAGACAGCTAGCTTAAAAAAAAAAAGATAAATAAAAAAATCAATGAAATCTTTCACGGTTTTCGCAGCAACCTCTTCCAAATTAAAAATAATTCTAATGAAAATTATCAACAGAATATGCGGTTTTGTTTTTTTTTTTCATAAAGGTTTAAATTGTTACACCAATTCTCTATTGCTGGACCAATACATTAATATCCTATTGCTTTTAACAATGGGTGGCTAAATCAGCATCTACTAGTGCATCTCTTGCATGTCATTTATTACATTTATTGTTATTTCTTTTACATTCTGTGATTTCTGGAGAAAGATGCCTCCGTTGGTCTAAAAAATAATAAAAAAAAAAAAAAATCAGTTTTGTATTTTAAAAAGGCTTTCACCATGGCTTGCTTTATTCTGAAAACACAAATCAATAGAAATTAATGCTTGTAAAAGAGTAATGCACTGAAAAATTAAATGGCTATGTTCTATGGAGAGCTTATGAAACTCAACAGGTTAGGAAGTTAAAGAGAGAGGTGTATTTTCAAGAAAGACTTACATCCTTACTGAGTAGAGAAGAGCATAGTGAGGATGACTGCACCTCAGGCTTTCAGCCAGAATCCAAATCTTTCTTTCCATGTTGTGCTATCTCATGTTCAGGCAAATTGTGTGAGACAAGGCAATGATAATTCAACATAATGAAAAAAACATAAACTGTTAGATAAGCAATGCCGGGATAAAGGGAGGATTATACTTTACAACAGGCTGAGACTCTGAACTTTTATGCTTTTCTGCAAAAAGTAAGCAGAAATCTCTTAACTGGTTTTGCACTTTTCTAATTTCTATTCCAATTTACTGTAAGCCTGGTGTGATAAGACCAAAAATGTATTTTAGCTGTGGGCAGGTTTTAAGACTATATTGTTCTAAACCCCTGAAAATCAGGATACTTGATAGAAACTGTGATAAACCCCAAAGACTGACTGTATTAGCAAGGGCTGCTATCATATAGACAATTTAATAAAGATTTCAAATGTTCCTTCTGTGTCCCAAAGCCATTATTCACTGCTAAATGGCTAAATCACAAAAAGTCTCAGAAGGCTTTAATTTGAAATCTATATATAAAAAATATATACCTCTAAACCAATCAAGAAATTTAATACCAGAAACTAAATTCTTTCTGTCTTTAGTCTGTCTCTTGCTTTAAAATACAAAACTCAAATAAGAAATGTGGCTATTTAAACACATCTGCCACACTGGAGCAGTAGATCGAATCCTCTATGCAAAGCAAACAATAAGGGCTGTCCATTATAGAAGACACGGTCCAGCAACTCAATAAGTACATGCAGGAAGAGGAGGTTCTGTTCCTAGTCTCACAGCAAGCTCATTGAGTGTGTGGTAGCAAATTAATTTTTCTCTTCAAGCTCATTTTTCTCCTTTCAGTCTGCTGTGAACTCCTTAGGGCCAGGCTGTGTTTGTGGGCTCAGTTGTGGAGGAACAGACCTACCAGCTCCTGGGAAATGCTGGAGAAGAAATGGGAAGTCTCCTCTCAGACATGCATCAGCTACTTTGATACTGCTCTCCCACTCTGCATTTTGCCTCTCCTACTCACTGGTTTCTTGTCAACACTACATCAAGGTGGTGGTGTGGTGGTGGAGGCATATGTACGTCTGAATTTGGGATAGGAATTGTTAATAGAAGAAAGCAAAATAAAGAGTGACTGTGATTTCTAGAAGTTCAGGTTGAATGTTATGAGATTTCAGCTGCAGGGATTCCCCCTGCTTAGGAAAAAGCCCTGAACCAAGTACTCAGGTCCTACGGTGTTTTCAAAGGATAAAAGGGGAAAGAACTTCATTCCAGGAAAGCTGCACTGATGGGCTGCAACCATGTCACCATGCAAACATAAAAATGGGGTGGCCACAAATAATACCAGACAGCTTTCTCTCTGTTTTTACCCTACAATTGGCTTTTCTGCCACTTGAGAGAAATAAGGATGCAAAAAAGAGGAAAAGATGAAATATGAAAAGAAAACCAACCAACCAGAAACTTGCAACCTGAGTATGTTTCAAGAGTTCAAGAGTCATACCCCCATAGTTTAGTGATTCTGGAAGGACAAGTTAATAAACCAGTTGTTTTATACTCTTGACTGAGTGTCAGTAACTCCAAGCTTGTCTGCCTGGAAGAAATTAATTTGATGTTCCTAGCTTGTTTCATACTGGTCAATAATTAATTTCATGAAACATCGTACCTGTTCTCAGTGAACTCAGACAGTATTGGCTATCACTCCTCAGGAGCATGGAACCAACCATCTGAGTTCTCTAACTGTTTTTCTTTCCTACATGGAGGTGGCAGAAACAGCCATCGCCCAGGCAGTTGTTATAGCCTTGTCTAGTGTTTCTTAGGCTGAAACACACAAGCAGAGTGAAGCTCCTTTGTGGAGGGAAAGGAAAACGACTTGCAGCAGAGGTGGGACCCTCAGGATCCAAGGGGCCAGCACAGATTCCCACCACAGGATTTGGGCCACCCTGCCCAGAGTGGGGAGAGACACCAAAACACAGATCCCCTGGATGGCTGGAGCTCAAGTCACCATTTGCCTGTCTGGAGCAGGGTAATTTGTCAGACACCAGCTGCTGTGAGCCTGTCCTCTTGGGCACACTTGTTATTGTGTTACAGCCTGCCTGAAGAATGTGGGATGTTGCAGAAGGGAAAATGATTGCAATCTCTTTTGTACAAATAATCTGAGGACTTCTTTATGTGAGAGCCTCTACCATGCATGGTATGTTCATAAAGCAATAGCCAGTGTTAGGAGGGAAAAAGGTGCAGGAAAAAAAGGAAAGGGAGAAGGAGAAGAAGCAATAAAAAGCAGGCTGGCAATGCTGGGGAAGTGCTTCTGTGGCCACACAATGAGATTTAAGACTCTATGGAAGTGGTCCCCCCACTCAGTCGCTCCCATGCCTCGTCTCCTCTGTCCCTGAAAGAGTTACTCGGGAGGATTTCAAGGGCAGGTTTCTAGAGCGACACCGTGTCTAATTATGTACAAGACGGAATGAAAAGGTGTAGGCCTGTCTTTCCAGCTCAGAAAAAAATGTGGTGTCCTGCGAATAAGAAATGAACAGACTGACCTTTTCAGAGCTGCTGAAAGAGAAAACCAGATGTATTCCTCAAGAGTCACTATGACTGAAGGGTGATAAAGGCTTGCATTGTGCACTTGAATAAAAGGAAAGCTAACCAGAAAACAGCAGCTGATAATAGTCAGGCCAGGCTGTGCTATTGTCCAAGGCACAAATGTTCAGCATTGGCCTAGACCACACTGCTGGTATACAGAGCACAGACTTGGGGGAGAAAAAAATTGGAGAGGGGGAAGAAAAAAAGGCAGCTTTTTTATTCCTGTTACCTACAGGAGATTGTGTGAAACTGCTAGCAGTTATAAGACCACAGAGGAAGAAAATGATCTGGGATCCTTTCCCCACCACACACAAACATACACATGCTCTCTTTCTAGCATTATGTTCCCGTAAGATCTGAATCTAACCATCTGCCAAATGAATAGACAAAACCCAGCCTGTCTTCCAGGGTTCAGATGTAAGGGGGTGGCTAAAGAGGAAACGTCGCACTGGTGAAGAGACTGGAGCTTACTGCACTGCAAAACAGGGGTCTCCAGATCTCAAGACAACCAGTAAGAAAGAACAATGGCTTTAATTTACCCAATGACCAGGGCCTGGGTGGGGAACCCTCAGAAGGCATAACCATCCCCCATACAAGGCAAGTTTCTGACTCCACCATAAACCCCAGATAAAAGCAGGGGTGGGGAAGAGAGAAAGGGGGAAAGAAGGGATGATTTAGGGGAAACATAATAATTACAAAAAGATAAACCAACAACAGAAAGCAAACTCCAGCCCTCAGCATCTCCCAATCTTGGGGAGCAAACTGGCTTCTCCCTGGGCAGAAGCCACTTGCTTCAAGCTCTGCCTCTGTGACTGTCTGGATAATTCAATATCACAGACCTTCCAAAGTGTCTTTCAGCCAGCTTTGAATGTCATGTCACTGTCTGAGAACCAAAGCTGGGCCTCAGTGAGCAGATCTTGCCCATTGTAAATCATTATTTTTAGAGCGGGCACAATAAGCTACTGCCAGGCACCATCCACAGCCAACCATGTCTATGCCGAAGTGTAAATCAACCTCACTGCTTGCTGGGAGACCTTGCCTTTTCTCATTCAAATATGTTCTCTGAAATAACTCTCATCTGTGAATGCAGTGGGAGAGAGGTTCCCTGCTCCTCATTCCCCTTCCAGAAACAACAGACGTGCAAAGAAGCTGTGGGGCTTCTTTTTCTTTTTTTCTTTCTTTATTTTGTTGCTCAGTGTTGTTTTTGTCCTTTGCAAAATCAGTTCAAGGAGTTTTATTGCTGGCAACAGGCACTGAGGGCTGGCCTGGTGCTTGTCTGCAGAAGATGAGACAGGGTGTTCTGACTGTAAAGTGCTGCTGCTTGACCATCAGAAGATGAGTTGGAGTCTGCTTCCTGGTTGCTGGGGGGTTGACCTTGGCTGCATCCCTTCACCTCTCCCTGGCATCCCTTCACCTCACCCTGCCTGACCCAGTTGCCTGAGGACTGTACACTCCTTAGGAAGTCCTCCAGAGCTGGAGCTGGCTGTCATGTAGTGCATACAGCTCCTAGCACAGCGAAACGCATCACTTCAACAGGGGATGGAGCAGCTGTTTGTATAAGGAATCAATTACACCATCGCTACCAGATAGAAGACCTCCACTGATCAGTGAAGCAAAGAAGCATGGGCTTAAAGGAGAAGCACCAGAGAGAGGACACAGGTATCTGCCAGCTGTGAAGTCAGACAGGACTGAGACTATTTCCTTTCACTCTGCTTTCCTGTTGTGTTTTAGCCCAAACTTGGGAAAATGCCCCCAGGGAGCAGGCTATTTTGAGGCTCCTGGGCCATGGCTTTTCTGCTGTGATTACCCTGGGGGCATCTAATTAGTAGCAATAAGGCTGCCTTTTCTTTCTGATCTCAGCAAGGAACTGTACTGAGAAGCTACCAACTCATCTCATGCTGTACCCACAAGACCTGTACAAGCTCCCTAGCCAGTTAGCTTTGTTTTCTCATGTCAACAAAAGTAGGAGAGATTTGGGGGGTGGAGTAGGTGGACAGGAGGAGAGATAAAGTGATTCACAGGGAAATAATGTATTCCTGCCATACATTCAGAGAATTAAACAGCACATGCACACACACACACACGCACATGCTCATGAGGCTGAGGAAGCAGGCTGAATGACTTTGAAAAGGCTTGCTGCATCTTGCTCCATGAGTGGGTATTGCTTGGCTATTTCTAAGAGACAGACATTAAAATCCGCAGCACAGTCATTTAGAATTTCAAAGGATTCTTCTTCAGGGGGTGGAATACAAAAGACACCACAGTTATTCGCATAATACAAGCAAGGTTGGGGAAACAGCAGCATGCTATTAGGTAAGACTGAGCAGAAAACCTTTCTGGAGAAGGCTAAGATCTATTCATTCAAAGTAAAGAACTGACCCTAATCATTTCTTATTTAATCATTTATCCATGTATATATATGTAAATGTATGTGTACATAGAGATATCTTTGTGCAGCTATGCTTTATACACCACTTGGAGAAGAGCTTGAGAGACGATCTGAAATGTATACTGTAGTGCAGAAAAGAAAAGGAGGGGAAAAATACATATATATTCAAAATACATCACACATCATCCACGCATCTACACAAACATGCTCGCATTTCTTTCTCTGTGAGCTTTGGGTGTCAATCAGCAGAGAACAAACAGCAAAATGAAAACCAGGAGCTCCTTCTGTTGAGGTTTTATGATAATGTCCTCCAACATTTCCCTGTTTTTGTTTTCAATGTGCTAAACTAACTGTATGGCTGGAGCGGCAAAGAATGCAAAGCTCACACATGTAAAGCATTGTGTCCTCTGACATACTATTACACAGAAGGCTCACAGTTCCCCCCTCTCCCTCCCCTTCCTGGTGTTGATGAATTACATGAGATGAATATCACAGATCTGGGCTTTTTAAACCGTGAGCTTAGGCAGCAACAATGACTGCAAAGCAGACATCGTTGTCTGAACCTCTATTGTTTCTATTTCGGGAGCACATTGAGTGATTAGTTTGGGTAACAGTAACATCACATTACCTTCTACAGGCTGGAAATGTCTTTTAAAACTGAGGCAACGCTGAAGCCATGTGATACAATACTGTAGACAGAGCCAAGTGGAATACATCAAAGAGTGCCTTGATGCAGATGTTTCATGCAGAAGAAAATTAGGTCAGAGACCACTTCAATTTCAGCTTCTGCCAGGCTTGTTTGAGAGCTTCCAGTGAATTCCTAATGAATAGCTTCTAGGGCACTTTTCTCTCATTCAGTCACAAACTGCCACAGCCAGATGAGCTTTCCATGTGGAATTTTTTCTCATTATTTAAAATACTATTACTTTGTGCTAACAGATTCCAGAATCTTCCTTACAACAATAGCAACAACACCCCTCCTTCATCACCCCCCAATAAAATATGAGGGAAAAAGGTAAGAAGAATAACCAACTGATACACAATGTATGCTATGGGGAGAGGGGGAGGGGGGAAAGCAGCCTTTTACCAATTTTAAGTGGTAAATACATATTAAGGGTCTTTCAAACACAGGGCTTTTTGACTCTCAGGTGCTCAGAGTCATGGAGGCAAAGCAGTCTGCAGAAACCCGAATGTTTTGTTGATGGTTTTGCTTTTTTTTTCCTTCTTTTTTTTTTTTTTTTCCTATTTTTTTTCTTTTTTTTTTTTTTTTTTTTTTTTTTTGTAGTACAAGGAAGATTTTCAGCTAACGGACTTTAGGAAAGAAACAACTTTCCTCCAGTGATAAAGATGTCACATCTTGTTCTTCTTGTTCTTTACCAACCACAGGAACTCTTTTTCCTTTGTTTTGTATTGGCAAAGAGTGAGATGCTTTAAAGATGTTTTTATAGCCTATGCACATATCATCTGGCACTGCCTGCTGTAGCCATTGGCCCGTTGCACTTCCGACAGGAGAGCAGAGACTGCTTCAGACCTGTGCACAATAAGACTACACAAAACCTTCTGAACTTTTGATGAGCCGCAGTGCCTATCCATCTCTCTCCTGTGCTCATTCCTCTTCTGTGCGTAGCTTTGGATGCCACTTTTGAGCCTCATAACTAAAAAAGCAAGTAGCAAATGTGTCCACTAAGCAGTTTAGATCAGGCTTTTCTTTAAAGCTGAATAAGAGCTGAACAGAGCATCTTGCAATTCCATACATGGCACACATCAGGGACTGCAAGATTGTGGCACTTAGAAATATAAGTAATGGCCTAGCAATTTCCTCATCAGCAAGAATTCTCCAGCATTTGTAATGTGGGTGTTTTTAGTGTATTCCACCTTCACTCTGGAATACAGAAGCAGTTCAGCAAGCTATGAGCCAGAGTGAAGACTCCAATCCAGGCCCTGGCCCAGCCAATGATGACCTTTTGGGTCTCACGTACATAATTTAATCCATGTTACAACTGATATTTTTTTTCTCCCTTCTTATAGTTGGCAGGGGACCAAATATGAAGGTGGATTGAAATCTATAATGATTAGGGTTATCTAAGGAGCTAAGCAGGTGTTGGAACACCATGTCATCTTGATAGCGTGAAGATCCAAATCTGACTGTTGATAGGAGGGAAACCTCACTGGTTACCCCCTAGATACGCAGGAAGGAAAGTCTTCACATAGCAGCAAGGTCTCTCTGACACAGAATCAGGATCATCTATGAATAATTTTACCTTGCAATCTTATATGTCTTCTACTCCACCCACATGTTGCACAGGATCAGATAGAGACCAATGACTCAGACTGTCATCGGAGAGGATCCAGAAACTGACATCAGCCTCAACATGTCCAGCTGTTGTTGTTCACTGAGTCGCAGACTCATGACAGAACAGTGTGAACTCCCTTGTGTTCCCAGGGGTTTAGGTGGAACAAAAGCATAATATAAATTTGCAGCAGAACAGTCTCTGTTCTGCATCTCCATTTTCCTGTGCACAACTCAGAGTCCTACAGAACTTCACAGATGTCTTTTTGTCCACCTGAAACAGAACAACTGAGACCTTCATCCATCTAAGCCAGCATTTCAGAGATGGTTTGAAGTTTGGGATTCTTCCAAATTCACAACACCATATTAAGGCACTGGGCCCTGCGTTTTAGTAATTTTTCAGACCATCTACAGATGGAGCTTTCTGTTTATTGCTATGTCCAGCCACAAGCACTCAGAAATGAAGGACCAGAAAACCAGGTTGCTTTCTAAACCCAAGTTGCTTGAGATGACCACGCATGGCCAAGATCAAGAACAGAGCCCTCAACTGAATGACTAATGGCAGATCATGTAAAGATCCCTTCTCATGTTCACATCCACCAGTCTGCACACAACGTGGCAATTTTTTGTCCCAGCAGTCACATCAAGAGCCATTCCAGATACCTTTTTTGATGAACCACTGAGGTAGCTGATAGTTGATCCTATTTCTCCAGAGGAATCAGCTGTCCAAAGAATGCCCCACCTGGTTGCTCTCCTGCTCTGTTTACTGGCTCTAGAGCAGATCTGTGCTTCTCTTCAGAGGCTCTCATCCCATCTGGTCCTGAGGCCAAGGAATTTTTTGGAGGCTCTCCTACAATCAAACCCACCCCAAGAATTCCCAGACAGAGTAAATAGAAGCAGGGGAATCTTTCCTTCACTTCATAATTCGAATTCCTAGCCTCCTGCAACTTCATAATCTCTGTGTATCTGGAATGTCTGTGCCCTTCTCCATGATGTCACTCTCCCATACCCTCAATTCTTAGGGCCTACTGCAAAGACACAATGGCTCAACTAAATGCACCTTCCCTTCCACTTCAAGTTCCCAGCTTTTGTAGCTCAATAGTTTGTTCTCTTTCATTAATTTCTCCAAGGCCTAATGGATCTCATATGTTTTTGTAACCTCCAAATTGGCTTAAAGCCCCATCATTTAAGTACCACCACACAATCTTTGCATGAGGGTAAATTTTATAAAATATATTGGTATTCAGTTCATCATGCATATAATCAAGACACTGTCGTTCATCAGTGGCTGCTTATGCACATAGGATACTGAGATAGAAAACAGCTTACAAAATTAAAACATACCAAAATAACCCACTTAGAGGAATTTAGTTTTTCAAAGTAAACAATGGAAGTTGTCATATCTACCACCACTTTCACACAGGGGACCACAGCAGGTGGTCCTGCTGGGTTTAGAAGCAATGAAGTCTTTCTTGTCTGACCACTAACTACAGAGATGAAAGCCTTCTTTCACAGCAAAACAGATACAATTTGTCAGTAACTATGACCACTTCTCAGCAATTGTCCTGCCTGCAGTACCAGATATAGTTGCTTTCCTTACCCATTCAGTCATTGATATCTCTAGGGGTGCTATCAGCTGTTGTAAAGTAGGGCTCTGCTGTGGATACGTTTTGATCCAGACATACATGATGGCCGCCACATTTATATTTTACACAGACAACTGGACAGCCTTATATAGGAAATAAAATGCCTGCTCTTTCTTAAGCAGTTACTTTTCTGTTCCTGGAGGAGATCAGTTTCTTGGCTGTACACAGGCTCTTGCTCTGGGTTCTCCTAGTCATTAGTCAGGATCCAGGTAACATCTCTACCCTTTCCTGCAGAAACAGTGGCCAGATCATTCCTTATGGCAGGCCTAGATGGAGTAGGAGTGAGGGGAAAGCCTTTTTTCCATGTAGAAAGAAAACTAGAGAACAACTGCTACTGACAAAGTTCTGGTCCACAGGTGTCACTAGATACCAGAGGGCTTAACACTCCATCACTCTGGGTGAAACCAAAGGGATCTGATATTTCTGAAACATCCAACATTCAATGTTCATTTTGATCACCTAATTTCCAATCAATCCCCCTTTTAATAGAATAGTTAGGGTTGGAAAGGACCTTAAGATCATCTAGTTCCAACTCCACTGCCATGGGCAGGGAGACCTTCCACTAAACCATGCCTCCCAAGGTTCTGTCCAACCTGGCCTTGAACACCATCAGGGATGGAGCATTCACAGCTTCCCTGGGAAACCCATTCCAGTGCCTCACCACCGTCACAGTAAAGAATTTCTTCCTCATATCCAATCTAAACTTCCCCTGTTGAAGTTTGAACCCATTACCCCTTGTTCTGTCACTACAGTCCCTAATGAAGAGTCCCTCCCCAGAATCCCTATAGGCCCCCTTCAGATACTGGAAGGCTGCTATGAGGTCTCCATGCAGCCTTCTCTTCTCCAGGCTGAACA